>CAUYRT010046492.1:0-38271 GCA_963574885.1 Lepilemur ruficaudatus | reverse complement strand
GAAAGAAAGAAAGAAAGAAAGAAAGAAAGAAAGAAAGAAAGAAAGAAAGAAAGAAAGAAAGAAAGAAAGAAAAGAAAGATAGAAAGAAAGAAAGAGAGAAAAAGGAAGCACTTGACTAGGTTATCGATTATTTCTCTGTGGTTCCACATAGTTTCAACCTGCTGCGCTGTGTTTAGTGGCAAGCACTCTGGGCTTCGTCTCAGAAGATCTGGGCTTGCGACGTGGCTCTGCTGTTTACTCAGCAGGTTGTGTAATTTCTGTGAGTCTAAGTTTCCTTCACCTCTAATATAGAAATGGTAACAAATTCTACCTCACAGAGTAACCTTGAAAAAATAAAACTGAAAATGTGCTATAAAGGTTCCAGTCACATGGTACCTGTTATTCTTAACACCCCCTGTTAGAGCGTATATACATAATTATCAGCATACATTCATAATTAGAGCTGAGCAGTGCTGGCTTTGAGAGACTGGCCACCGTATCAGAGTTGCAGGTGAGTGCTTAGATAAGGCTGACCAAACCATAAATTCCTTTTGAGCTAGAATGTCTAGAAGAAGTTTTCAAGATTGTTTCATCCAAAGCTCTCATTTCACAGGTGAAAAGCTGAGACTCAGACCATCCTTGCTTCCTACATCTCACTAAGAGTGGCAAACCAGGACCAGAACCCAGGCTGTTAAGAATTAGGCGAGTCCTCTCTTTGAGCAGACACACATGGTATAGATGCCCTGGGATTGCTTCTGATCATAAAGAGCAAATTTTACAGTCACTTTGCACATTAGCCATCTTTGTTCCAGAACTTTGAGTGTTACTGTATGTGCCTAGTATTTAGCACAGTGCTTCACACAAAATAGGAACCTAATAAACATGCATGAATGAATGAATTAGATGGGCAGCACCAATCTGTACCCAATTATGTTTTTAATAAAGTGCTCTCTTGTGTTTCTAAATGTATTTTTGCCTTTTACTGTGTATTTAATTTGTCGATAGTAAAGGTTCTGTTTTTTAACAAATAAATCGCTCAGTCTTTCCTATTAGGTATCTCCCTTGCTCTGTACTTCCATAAGAGGCACCAAAGTCAGCTGATGGCAGTTCCTGGAATCACTGTCCTAGGTTCCGTAAGTATCTTGTAGAGAGGCTATCAATTCTGCTTTAATTGAATGATAGCAAACATTTCTTCCTATTTGCCTGTGAAATATGGCACGGCTATAGCCGTGCTATCTAAACTGATCCTAAGTAATATGACAGGGAGAAGGTGTTCTTTAGCATCTCAGCCTTCTGTTTCTGTACCTTCTTTTTTCCCGAGTTACCCTCTTCCTCCAAGATGGCCAATCATTTGATGTTCTCTTCAGCTTCTCTCCCTTCTTTTGGAAAGGGCCTAATAAACTTATCATAAAGTGCTTAGAACATGAGCAAAACAGACACATTGAAGAAAGTTTTATAGCATTAAAGAATTTTATATTTGATTTTTCAAAAAATGTCAAAGTAGTCACCATTAAACAAAATCAGAATTTTGTTGTACTTCCTCGCATGTGCTTTAAAAGTTTTAATTTCACGTGGAGACACCATAATCGTTTCAAAGCTTTCTTACAATGATTTCATCATATTCACGTATTTCCTATCTTGAAAACAGTATTTAACACTTTCTTCTCCAATCTCCTATCTCTCCTGCTTTTTCCACGCTCTTGATGACAGGCTTGACATACATGTCCTAGGAAATAGAAGCTGGCTGAAACTGTCTTCGCTTTCTAATACTAAAACTTGCAACTGCTCTGAATTTGTACCATACTCTATCTAATTCTTCCTATTTTGTGGATGTTCCCTGGACCATTTTCCTGCAGTTATTCTTTCTTCTCCTGCAATATCAATTTCTGTCTTCTATTGTCTCACTCCACCTACTGTCACATGTCTCTCTTCACCTCTCTTCACACACCTTGATAGATTTGTCTGTATTTTCTGACTCCACTTTCTCTCCTCAGAGCCCTTCCCAAGCTTACTCCGGAGCACTACCCTAACACTGCATTCTTACTACTCCACTGAGGGTACTCTTACCCATGTCACCAGCGACATCTGTATTGCCAAAGCCAAGAGTCACATCTCAGTTGTCATCTTATGCACACTCTCAGCAGATGTTGACACCAATGATCACTCTGTTCCTCTTGCATCAGTTCTTTCCTTTCGATTCCATACTGCAGCCAGCACTCTCCTTGTTCTTGTCTTTCCACCTGGGCATTCTCTCTTAGATGTTTTTGCTGGATCTTCCCTTGCTCTGTCTTTAAATCTTTAACATCTTCAGGGTTCCTTTCACTGTTTCATCAACTGTCTCCTGAGAAATCTTGTTTCCATTGCTTTAAGATCATTTATACAGATGATGCTAAAGCTCATGATTTCATTCTGGAATTCATAATTTCATAAGCCTAGAAGTCCAGGCTTATATACCCAACTGCCAAATTTGTGTATCTACTTGGATGTCTAACTGGAATCTCAAACTTCTCAAGTCCCCAGCTGAGCACTCAAGGTCCTGTGCCTTCTCCACTTCTTTTCTCCTCTAAATCTTTCCATTCTCAGTCAATAGCATCACCATCCATCAAGCACCTAGACATTGTCCTTGACTCTTTAACTTTCCCCCTTCAATCTATTAGAAAGTTTACCCTACTCTGTTTCTAAACATCTTATACCAAATATGTCTATTTATTGCTTATTTTCTTCTCTACTGTTACCACCCTAATCCAAGTCACTATATATATTTTTTGTAATCTGGACTATTGCAATAACTTTCTTACTGGTTTTCTTCTATATTCTTATCCTTTGATTATTTACATAACAGCCAGATTAATTTTTTAAATCATATCATCCTCTTTCTTAAAACTCGAATGGCCTCTCATTCCACACAGAAAAAATTCTAAGCACCAAACTTTTTTTACACGTATACATAAAGCACAATTTTATCCACAAGTAAAATATGTCACTACTAGACCTTTAGATATACGTTAAGGAATCCATTCCACTACAAATTTCCTGGATTTATATTTTTCATAAATGTTTATCTGTTCAGTGCAAAATCGGCAATAAAACGAAGGAAAGTTACCATGATTGCTATTATATATCAGCTGAATCCTATCACATCTGATGCTTTTATATTGGATTTTATAGGTCTTTTTTTCAACTAGACTTTGACACATTACTGTAATTCACAGAAGAAGGAGGAAAAATGTAAACAGGAAATACTAACAATATCTTTCTACTACAGAATTACACAGTGATACTATTATCTGAGAAAACTATTGGATGGTAAAGATATTTTTCAACAGGTATTGTTAGAAAATTTCAATGGTGTCATTTTTCTGACAAATTACTTAAAAATTCTCTATTGTATTGCTAAGCTGAAACATTTCCTTTGAAACATTCAAAGGGAATGGTCTATTACCAACAAAAAGGGAAAGATTCACAAAAGGGTAGATAATGATTACTTACTATTAAAATTCTAGAAGACTAAATACAAAATAAATTCAGAAGGTTAAATGCTTAATTTCCAATGTAGCACACCATCTAGTACTCTTCATAATAGCCCATTGGCTTCAGTTTTCTATAGAAACTGAAAGAAATCTTAGTCTTTTTGTCATAACTGCATTTTCCTTTTAACGTAAAGCCTGTGTTCTCTGTACTACATTTTTAAGGAAATTCTTACATGTCGAACAAGTTGTGAAAAGTTCAAGTTTAAAAATATTTGAAGAGAATTCTAAAATTTCCATTAACTTTTGAAAGTGTGTTTAAAGTGTATCGACTTGCCTTTTACTGTCATTCCTGATTTTGAATAGCATGAAACTTAAACTATGTTCATTTGTCCTTGAAATTAAAAAAAATTATGTATGAGCATAAGAATAGTTATATAGGAAAACGGCTGTTTCAATAATGTTCATATATTACTTCAGACTTGTACTCAGCTTCTACAGGGCTAAAAGGATGAAACTTTACAAACTTGGGAACTGGGCAGTAATTCTTAGTGAAGAGTTTGCTAGCGTCTTGAAATAAAGCAGACTCGGTTGAGATCACTTATGGGTATTTACTTGCTTATTGCAAGTTATTCTTTTACCTTTACTTTCTTCCTTCTGTTGAAAAACGCTGAAAAGCAAATGTATTTATAGCTATATGTACACATAATTATATGGCTAAAATGTTTAAATCTATTAGTTTAAATTTTTTTACTAGAAACATCCAAATCTCATAATTGATGAAACCAATTTTTCCTTTCCCCATGCATACAAGGGGCAGGTTGTTTAGGCACTCAGGGAATATTTATGTACATCTGCAAAAGAGATCCTAGATGATCATTGGAGCATAAATTTGCAAAGATCTTGAATTCAGAAGAATAGCTGTAAAAACCCCTCAATACTAAAAATCATTATCTTTAAACGTAAGTTTTGTTGGAATACCACCACCCTATTATTTGACCATAATTGAACAACATAACTTAATGGATGAGGCTAATCCTTGGAGAGACAAGAGGCCCACCCTGTGTAAATTAAATCAGAATCTCTGAGGAAATGAAATGCAGACAGAAAAGAACGTGTAGTGTGGAATTTATTATAGTTATTATTAGTAATAATTTCACATTATAACTAATTTGTAATTAATACTGTTAATTATTTTAAAGAACTTGGAAAGAAAAAATGTGTATTAGTAAACCAAAAGAGAAGTGAACTTAGTATTTGATGAATTTGATGCATTAAGTAGTACCAGGAAGGGAAGGATGAACTAAAAATGAAAAACCTTTAAAGTTTTCCTTTGTTTGAGGATATGTGTGAGATCATCTATCCAACTCCCTCATTTCTCATTGGAGAAAACAGACAGATGCAGCAAATTGCCCAAGCAAATATGGTGCTGAGATGCTGATTCACTTCTCTCTCCAGCATGGTTAAGACTCTGAAAGTGAAGAATTATCTTAAGATTTTTAAAGATTCTTATTGCTTTACTCTGTTAAATACAGCATCTCTTCCTGACATGTGTCAGGAACTCTCCCTTTTCTCTCTCATTTTATTATAGAATGATTCTGGTGAAAGGAGTTAAATTATAATTGGGAACAACCAATGTACTTACAACAGAGGTAGCCTTAGAATTTGGTACTCTGTGCTATGTTTAAAATTCTGAGCTGGACTTGATGTAAAAATGTAAATATAATGTAAATTTCAAGGAGTTTACAGTTTAGCGCAGGAATTCTCAAATTTGAGGATCCAAACAAACAAGGAAACAAAAAGAATCACTGAGCAACTTGATAAAAATGTAGATTTTGAGTCTCATGTGAGAGCTTTGGATTCTGAGTTGGGATCAGGTACAGGCATGTTCAATGAGCACCCATACTCTCACCTCCTTACAGACACATCAAGTGATTCTGATTCAGAAACCCCACTGAAGCTGATCTAATTGGATAGGTGGAATGGAACTTCATTCAAAAAGTATTTGAAAGCCTTAAGATTTTAGGCTAGGGAAGTTCTGAGAAAACTTGCTATGAATTCAGTTTCACTTTATTTTACTTTATTTCCCTTCACTCTCAATTGGACACATTCAGGCTTGAATTTTTTATTTGCTTGTTTTGGTTAAAGAACAGATATACTTTTTTTTTTCTATATAAACAAACTTCTATTAATAGGAAGAAAACTCAGTGAGAGATCACTTTTTATTTTTTCTCAGCCCAGTATAAAAAGGCTCTACCCAAATTGTGCTCAAAATCAATCTTAGGTGTTAGCTCCCCAATATTCTTATTTCATCCTGGGTTGACTTGTGATAAAAATCCAGGAAGTCAGATTAGTCAGATTAGCTTGCCAGCACTGCAGGAGGAAGGAGATGAACCATGTTGACTTTTTCATTGCTTGTCTCTCCCTTGTTCACATTTGGCTTCTCAGAGTCAAAGTTTCCTATATTTTGGGTTTGACTTCATCTGTAAGAGCTGAAATGATTGGCAAGCACATGGGAGTTATAGTGTAATGGAAGTGTTTGGAAGGAGGGTACTCTAGATAGCATGAGCTATCTAGAGCTTGATCTTCCTATTTATGATGGAACATCCATCAGCTCATTTCCTTAGGGCTCCAGCATTTATAGGGCATGTTCTTTATGACGCACCTCTATTGAGAATACTTTCCTGGTATTGAACCAAATCCTTGGCTGCTCCACAGTTAACTTGACTTGAGCCAACTGAGCCTCAGAGGAAATTTACTTCTGGGTCCAGAAGACATACCCAGTGTATACAGCCTTAGATTATCCCAGCCGTCTGAGGAATTGCGACAGGTATGGGCCAAAATATAGGGCTATCTTATACTTTGATATGTTCCTATTCTATATGGTGGAAAGAAGAGAGTAGTCAATAAATATTTGTTGGATGAATGAATAAATACAACTTGTTCCATTGTTGCCTAACTTCCGTCATTTGTGTACTACCTTCATGATTTTTGCTACGTCCATGAAATATCTGTGCTGTTTTTTGATTCATTCATTAGTTTTTTACTTTAGCTTCATGTTAGTCAATAGTATAGGTAACATCTGGATTATTTCTAACACGTATTAAAACAAAAATAACTAAATAACAAAAAAGAAATATCTTTACCTTGTGCTACCCAAACCATTGTGCTTTCCAGCAGTGTATGTGTCCCTTGCTTTGGAAGATGCACTCATACTCTATGTGCTATTTTCATGACATTATTAGACTAGAAATCCCTGAGGAACTGCATTTTGCTTTGCTTTATTTCCTCTTTGGTTTTAAAATGACTATTAAGAGTGGAAGTTTAGTTAATCCCATGTGCAGAATGATGCATGAATTAAGTATCACTGCAAAAGAGGAATCACCTTATTCAATTGCAATTAGAACTCTAGCTACTCTAATTTTTTTTTTTTTGAATTGCTAGGTCTAAGAAATCTGTAATTATAGTTTTCCCTCACTCTGACCTTGACCAGCACAGGGACATTCCGAATCTATCTTGACAAACTCATTTCCAAAATTCACTCAGTCTCATGTGACATTTTACATTATTCTTCTTTGACTAATTATACTGTCTGCAATAAGATTAAGGGGTGATAACTTCATTTCAATACATATAAGTATTTTCAAATAATAAAAAGTTTACTAAAAAGGTATATTTCCATGAAGATGAAGGAAGAAAAATAAAGCACATACATTCATTTAAATGTATCATTAGATACCTTGTAAATTTAGTAAAAAAATAGGCACAAAACAGTAATTGAATACATCTCGGGGACTACTTTTTTCCTGCTCAAGACTTTCCCTACCTATTAATTAAATGAATAATGCCTTTGAGTTTTCTGAAAAGGAATGCTGTCTCTATTTTCGCTTATTGAAGTGGAGCCACACTACTTCAATAACCATGTTACAGAAGAGCTATGCTTCTCTGAAGACTTAATAATTGCTGAATTATCAACTCTTGCTAGGTTTAAATGACATCCTCTTAATGTTGAAATATTCAACCTTAAACCTCAGTTTGAAGTAGCATTTGAATATACTGTGTCTCTATCTTCATACAAAAATCTCTGTATGTGAATTCCTCTAAAACATAAAATCCTGTGATTCTTTGAATGAAGTGGTATCATTCCCCAGGGGCAGATCTCATCAATTCTGCTGACACCAGAGAGTTTTGGATTGCTCAAAGCAAAACCCCTGTAACATCTTCATTCCTTTCCAGCCTAGACTCAAGGAAAACTGACATATAACCACACTGCCAAATTCTAAACAGTAAGAAAAATCTCAAGTATTTAAAGCAAACACTCAAAGTACTTCTTGTCCTTTAAGCAAAGTTGTGCTTTGCTCCTAGCAGCCTAAGAAATGGCTGTAAGTTAATTCTACTTCTTCAAGTAATTCAGAAGAAAATAATAAACATGTTCTTTAAAATGTTTTGGTGGCAATGTTTTCATCATTATCTGTTTATTAAGAGCCAATTATTTTCAGCAATATTTAGGGTACTTTGGGCAAGGTTAAACCTTATTGTTTAGAATTCATAATTTTCAAGGTAACCTGAATTACCTTGAAATTACTTATGTATCTCTGAAAAATAATTTGATAAGAATATTAATGTAAACAAAACATAAGGGTCTCAAAGAAGCTTCAATCAAAATTTTATTGGAGAAAACTCCAATAATTTTAGAATCACGATTTTAAAACATTTTCTGTGCTCATTTTACTTATTCACTAAAGTCAATAAATTTTTGTAGCTTAATCCAAACTAATGCATGTTTTTGAAAGCAATAAAAAGATATTTATTTTAAAATGTCCAATGCTTGATTTTTTCTGCTGATCTTCCTTTCTACATAGCTTAAGCTACTGATTGTGCTATATTTTCATCCACTGTCATAAGAAAAGGTGTGTAAACTGCAGTCTGGCCAATGATGAAGGAATAAGAAATGCTTAGAATTAATCTGTCAGGTTAATTCAATCACTTTATGGTTGGGTTCATATTCAGCAGATAATCAGTTCTAACATTCCATTCCATCTCAAATTCACTGAGGTCCGGGCAGTCTCATGATATAAGAATAATTTATCAGCAGGCTAGGTGCAGTGGCATACACCTGTATTCCTAGAACTTTGAGGCTGGGGTGAGAAGATCACTTGAGGCCAAGGTATCTCAACTAGCCTGAGCAAGAGTGAGACCCATCTCTACAAAATAAAAGAAAAATTAGCTGAGAGTTGTGGCAAGCACCTGCAGTTCCAGCTACCCAGGAGGCTGAGGCAGGAGGATGGGGTGAGCCCAGGAGTTTGAGCTTGCAGTGAGCTATGATCATGCTACTGCATTCCAGCCTAGGTGACAGAGTGAGACTCTGTCTCAGAAAAACAAAACAAAACAAAACAGGATAACTCATTAGCTCATTTCATGTAGCGCATGTGCATCTTGCTAAATCAGATAACCCTCAAAATTTTTATTCTTCTTTTTGCAAAAATAATCAAGAACCTGTCTACGAAAGAGGCATCACATCTGATGAAAGAGTTGAGAATCTGATTCATTCCAGTTAAATTTCTGGTGTGTCATTTTAAAGATTTGAAAACTTGGTAAATGGAGGATGTTTTCCTGGAAAGAAGACCCACCAAGACTATCTTATGAATATCCTAACTGTAATTTCATCACATGATTACTACAGATTTTTTTTAAGAAGTTAAATGACTTCACATAAAATTGAAAGGAAAGGTCAATTGCTAGCTATTATAGGACTATCTTAAAACAAATGTAGATGATAGAGGTTTATTTTTCAGTTTGCTTTCCAAATAAAGGATTTTAGAATACTTATTCAATATTATTGCAATCTGACACTAGAATAAACAAAATTTAAATTCTGGGAGAGGAAAAGGAGATTAAAAACTATCTAATATTTAAATTCTGAATGAGCACGAGGAAGGTAAGAAGAAGGACTGGCTGTATCCTTAATGGTGAAACGAATCTTCAATGATAAGAATACATTTCTATGAAAATCTTGGGAAACATTATTTAAAGATCAAATGACAGCAAGATTGTAAATAGGTTATTTTGCAAAGTTTGATTTAGGATTATTTACACAGAAGATATTGGTCAGCATATTTTGCTTATGAAATTGGCCTAAATCACAGAATAATTGCAATTGTTATAATAGAAAAAATTCTAATGTCTTTAGTGTCCTCTTTCTTGACATCAAATCACAATGTTTTGGGTAATTAACATATTTCAAAAAGTAAATGTAAGTAAAATTAAGTATAGAATTGATGA
The DNA here is from genome assembly GCA_963574885.1 of Lepilemur ruficaudatus. NCBI lineage: Eukaryota > Metazoa > Chordata > Mammalia > Primates > Lepilemuridae > Lepilemur > Lepilemur ruficaudatus. The sequence goes on along the minus strand of CAUYRT010046492.1, from coordinate 28,543 downwards.
AGAAAAATTCTGCAAACTTAACCAGATTAGAAAATCATTTTGGTGATTAGTAAATCTAATGCTGCAATGGAAACAAAGCAGAATATAGGAATTCAAAACAAGTTCTACTGCTTTGAAATGAAACTGACCCTCCTTGCATTCAGAATGAATTTCAATTATGCTTAGAAGCCTAGCTTGTCAACTGCATTTTCCTTGCTTTCCAAATGCACAATTTATTTGAAATAACCACATTAGGATATGGATGGTGCCTATTCAAATGTGCACATGATGTCTTTCTTAGCATAAATAAAAGAGGCCTAAACACATTGATTATTTAGAATTTTCTTTGGATGTATCCATTCTCTCTATTTCGTAACAGAGTAAGTTACAAACAGATGTTAGATATTTTGTGACTAGAAAGAAATATGCTGCTAAATTTTATTCATATATAACATTCAAATAATTTTCCCTTTGCTATTATCCTTTGCCAAGCAACTAATTTTGTATAGCAAGGATTAAAATAGAGAATACTTCATTCAAAAAGAAAAATAAAAAAGAATATATAATCAGCTCACCTGGGTAAAGCCTTCATAAATTGCACAGCTCTGAAGGAGACATGGATAAAAAGCAATATGTATTTTGAAAGGCAAGAAAATGAAGTAAAGATTTGAGTACCTTATTTTTTTCCGCTCTGGATTTATCTGGGTTCTCTAAATCCAAAATCTGATTAGTATATTTAATCTTATGCAGCGTCAGGAATGATCTACCATCCTTTAATCTGTCTATTATTATCTGTCCTAACCATTCTTGACAGTCTGTTTATGTTCAAAGATACTCTTCGTGAACAATAATGCACCGTATGCTTTTGTGGCTTAGGAGCTTTGACAGCGGTATATATGAAACACAGGTATGATGCTCACATAGTGCACATAAAGTGCAAGAAACCAAAACAAAAATGAAAACTTAATGTTCTAGTTTGGCTATTTACATGGGTTAGGTTACTTATTAGGTAATTCGTTCATCTTTGCGTGGTGGACAGGGGCAGAAGCAGTATAGCATCTGGGTGGTAGAGGTTATAGACTTTGATTTTGTAACACTTAAATTTCAGTCCTATTTCTATATCCTTTGTTGACCTTGGAGAAGTTACTTGACTTCACTTAGATTCAAGATGTTCATTTGTAAAACTGGGATAAGTATTATAGGTCTTATTTTAAAATGTTTTAAATCCCATGAAATATCTAAATGAAAATAAAGTTTATAAGTATAGTTTAGAGTATCTGAATAAATGAAACATTATTTATATTTATACTATTAGCAAATGATATTGGTCATAATTATTCAGATGGTCCGTAATGTTATTAATGCATTAACAAAAATTTAGAAAGTTTGTCTATGGCTCTTTGCAAGAATGTAAAGTACAATATAAACAAAGGGTTGAAAGAAATGAAAGTGATGAGAGTTCAAATTGAAGAGATAAGTTGCTGTGTTAAAGGAACTGGACTTTTCCTTTGTCCAAAGGTGGAGGATCCTTGTGAAGAGTTTTAAGAAAAGTAAAGACTAGATAAGATTGTTTCTCAGCAAGCTCTGCTAAAGGAGATTGGGAGTAAAATTGGAAGTAGGGAGACGAAATTTAAGAAGCTGATGTAGAAATCAGATGAGTGGTCTGAAGCAGGGTGGCAGCACCGGAAGGATGGGGAGGGTAAGGGAAGAAGGAGGGGGAGACATTGAGATTCAAGAAGTATTAAGAAGAGATAGGATTTAGATATTGTTTCACTGTGGGATGGAGTGGGGTGAGGTTAGAGTAGACAAATTAAGGACAACAATCCCCTAACTTCCATGTTGGGGAAGACAACTGACATATAGAAGCAGGAACATGTTTGGGGGAAAAAAAAGACAATTTTAGACATGTAGTTTTGAGGAGGCTCTGGGACATCTAAATAGGTATGTATGATAGAGAATGGAGATAGAAATTTGGGAACCAAATAATTAGTGAAGGTTCCGCAGAAATGTTTATGGTAACAAGAGTAGAAGTCCCAACTTGAAAAATTACCAAAATTTAAGAGACTGAAGGAGGAAATTGAGATTGAAAGCTATTTTGTCAACACAGCATTATTAAGAAAATTCTTTACGATAGTTCCAATAAAGGAAAGAATGACAGGATTTGGAGTCAAATACTTGGGTTCAAGCTTTAGTTCTCCTGTTTATTAACTTTTAACTTTTTCACTTTGAAAAAGTTACCCCCTCTTAGTCAACTGCAAAATGGGGATAATATTAATATGCATTTCATAGGGTTAAGGATAAATGAAACAGTAGTTGTCAACATTCTATTTATAAAGTCCTGTTTGAGTATTTATTAGTATTATGAGAATAAGCTAACTAGAGACTTACATTTCCTTAGGAGCTTGTTGTAAATAGGGATCCAGAAGTAATTCTTAGAAATATATTGTAAAGAATAGGCAAAAAATAATTTTTACAAAGTCCATAAGGCTGAAAAATTACAATTTATTAGTATCGATGTTAGATATACTGAACAAGGGAAATGTACACAGTTTTCACTGTGTAAAACAAACAAAGCTATTTATGTAATAAATGTATCATCATAATAGAATGAAAAGTGTGTTTATTATTCATGAGGATGTATGAAGTGGCTGGGAACTAAAGAAAAAGATTGGTATGGCAAACCTAGTCATTTGTACAAAATAAATTAGGGGTATTTTTCTGAAATAATAAGTATTAGATATCTCTACAGCCATGAAAGCTTTGAGGTCCACAGACATACATTCATATTTTCTCCTGTCATCCCAGAACAGGTGGATGGAGTTCGTACTGGCTTCCCACCCATGGATACATTCCCACTGAAGCCCTCCTTGTGATGCAGAGACAGGGGACAACGGTCAGGATCAGCAAAGTGCCTGAAGTTTGAACCTGCACATGTTGTTGGGTGACTTTCTTTGCAGTTCCAAATTCTCCAGGCTGTTTGGCACTATTCAAATTTGTTCCATAAACACAAGTAACCCTAGGAAAAAAGCAAATAACTCTTAGCAGTAAAGCTGTTGGATAAATGGCATTTTAAATCATTTTTACCTCTACTGATAGAGAAGACTTGAGCTCACCGCCACCTGAGAGCAGTAATAAATATTTATAAGGTACTCTACTGAGGTGTTCAGAACATCACATCATCCCAATAGACTACAATTTCAGCTAGTGTAAAATAGGCAGGATAGAAAGTAAATAAAAATAAACCTCAGACTGGAGATCACTTGTGCACTTACTCTGTTCTAAAATAGATAAAAGTATCATTTTCAATTTCTGGTGGAACTTGTACATTACTAAAAATGAAACAACCTAACAAGTTAAGTGGTTAGAAGAATGTTCTTAATCCTTCACAGGTGAGACAAGGAGTTGGTCTGGTATAGTTTTCATGAACACAGGAATGGAAGGTCAGGAACATTTTTTTTTCGTTCCTTACACTGCAATTTGTCTTTTATCAGACTTCTCGTTAGAAAGAAAAGTATTTCCATTAGCAGAAAGGCTTTTTTATTTTCCTCCTATTTGAAATCTGTTTTAAAATTTCACAGCAGCCTCACTATTCTGGAGAACATCTTTATAATGGGAGTTGTGAAAAGGAGAAATACCTATTGTTTGGTGCTATGGCTTTGCCTGTTTAGCAATAAAAGAAAAATGTAGTATTCTTGAAGGAATAAAGACAAGTTAAAAGTATTACTTTCACCAATGAGTACAATTATATGTGGATATTCTTCAATAAATATAGAATGAGGAATTTTCCAGTTAGCTCAATTGTGTCCCAAATGTTCATCCTATACTAGAAAAATTTCTCACATACAAGTAAAAGAATCCAGGATTCTCATTACCCATTTTCCCTATGTCACCTTTATTACCTGATTGACCTTCCTTTTGACCATTTCTACTTTGGGCAAATAAACTTCATTATTTGAAAATCTATTGGATATGACAATAAACTGCACCCCTCTTTCAGAAGCTGTTTTGGATTCTATCTTGAGTGTCCTGGCAAGAAAGACAACAAGGTGTAGTGTAGGGAAAAAAAAATACCATTTCCAGGATTTAGATTATTTTCTCAAGTAGTTCCTTCAGCTCCTAATCAGTGATACTCTTTTTGAATGTGCACTTTGCAACATTGTTACTCCTGCCTCCTCAAAACACAGCCTGTCTCTCATCTGCTCCAGCAGTGTCAAAGCTCCCAGGCATTTGGCCCCTTTACTGGGCACTGTCCCTCATCTGCACAGAACATCAAACTCCCCTGCTCGCCTTTCCCATCCCCTTGGCAGGTACTCTTGATTTGCCTCAAGACCCAGACCTTTTATGTGTGAAGACAGAAACTCCTAATATTGCACATGGGATTTACTTTGTCCTACACATTTTTCGAGTAGAGAAAACTACCCCTTTTAAGCTCAGCAAATATACAAATTTCATTCAACACCCACCACCTGTCTTGCATACACACACACACACTCAGAACCTAATATCTGGCTCTCAGCTCTAATAAAATTTGCACTGTGGCAATTTTATTCTAAATAATTAATGGATTTGTTTTATAGAATATTTTCACTCAATATTTTGCTGTATTCACATTAGTAACACAGTCGTGGGTCCAGTTATCTACTGTTACCTGCTATAAGAGATTTAATCTAGTTTATTTGGCTTTTTAACAAACTTATACTTTCTCCTTCGATCTCATGGTCTCCCCTGGTTTTCAACTCTTTTCTGTCTTCACTCAATCCCTAACCGGATCTTTAAAAGATTTACTCCTTTTTCCAAGTAAATGAAATACATGAGTTTCTAATTCTTCATGAACAATAAACAAGTGAGAATTTCAAAATGCAAAGATGGTAATATTAAAGTAAAAAAATACATATTATACTAGATATGTAACTTTAAGTTTTAAGATAAAAAATTGACTGTATATATGTATGTATATATGTAAGTCTGTGTAGGTAATATGCATGTATTTGACCCTAAACTATAATAATTAAGATTCAAATCAAACTTTTAAATTTTCCAAATATGGAAACTTTAAAAAAAGGCTTTTGTAATTTAAAAAAAATATCATTAATTCTAAACAGGAGATAATGATTGAAATCTGGCTTTTTCCACTTTTCAAAAGAAATTTATCAAAACATTAAAAAACACACAACACACAAAACAGATACAAATTTTAATGTATTGTTATATTAATTTCCAGTGGAATACAGTCATGGCACTTACACCTCTACCATTTCTTAAAGTGGCTATTCCTTCTATTTACACGTAGCTATTTACCTCTCAGAGGCTGGCAATTTAACAATAATCATTAAAACAATAATTTACTTAGGCACTGATTTTCCCCAAGTATGGGATTAAATATCTGAAACTAAATTTACAGTCATTAACAACTTTATATTTTACTTTCCTATCTTAACATTAGGAAAACCTGGAATTTTACAATGTAATCTTTTAATCAGCAAGTATTAAAAGTACATGTGAAGTAAAACTGAACCTCAAGTCATTATATTTTATAATAATCAAGGCACAATTTCCATATACTTATGTAGTTCAAATTTTATTATGTATCTAAATATTCTGTGTAAGTCTTAACTTGATTTAAAGTCCTGATATCAATAAGCCTTCATTAATTACTAAGAAAATTATTAGTCACTGTTCATGAGTAAAATAAAGTTTTATCTGACAAAGTTAGCTTATTTAAGTTAAATACATTTTAAGTATCTAAAATTTAATTAACAATATATGGTAAACTAAATTTATGCTATCATCCTTTCTTTTAATTTATTCTACATACATTTTTAGTAATAGCTTCTATTTCTTATTATAGGGAAAATCCTGCCCTAGGTTATATAGTACAGATTATTATAATTAATTATTTGTATAACTTTCATCAATTAATTAAATTTACCTTTCAGGATTTCCTTTTCCTCATCTATAAAATAAGGACAGTTAATTACTTTTATTATCTTAAAGGCCTCTTCCAGTTGTAATATATAATAGTAAAGAGTCAAAGTATATAATTTTTTACATTTATAAAACTACCTTTTAAAGCAATTTCAAAACAGCCTGGTAAAATGAGTTTCTATATTGCAAAATTGTGAACTACTACAATTTACTTTCTCTAGCATCTTACTGATTCAGTTATAGAATGTGCTTATTTTATCAAGGCTTCTTAGAATGTGTTGAAATAAGGCCAAACCTGAGATGTACAGTATAATAAATATTGTTGGTAATGATTATACACTTTTTTTGCTAAAAGAGATACATCTCTTATCACAAAATAATGCCATTGTTTTTAGTTAAATATGTAAATCTACCTGGGACTTATTTAATATCTGACCTTTGAGGAGAATGTTTTTCAAATACATTTAATTTCAGTGAAAAAGCAGAGGATCTTGATTTGTCTTAATAACAGCTTTGGGTATAAGTAACATGTAAGTAGATGTATTAATTATTTTAGGTTTAAAAGGAGATCTTAGACACAATAGTGTGCTCTGATTTAAGCTGTACCTCCATGAAGGCATAGTATTGAAATCACCAGTAAATTGTTAAAATAGAAAACACAGGTCAAATTAGACTAGCAGTAACACTGTAACAACACCACTGCTCGAATGAGGGAACCAGGAGGAAAAGGTAAGTGGAATTGCAATGGGAAGATGAACAAAAATCAGATATTGACAAAGGACCTTTATGGTAATGAAAAGATGAAAAATCAATACAAGTTCAACATTCATTAAAATTATTTTGTTTCACTTCTAAATAAGGCACTTTAGTGATCAGTTTAATGCTTATAAGAGGCACTATAAGTTTATTCATGTTTCTAGAACACATTTCTATATCATATCTCTTATAAGAAAAATGAACAGGAACTTTTCAAAAGAAGATAGACTAATGGCCAACAAACATATGAAAAAATGTTCAACATCTCTAATCATCAGGGAAATGCAAATCAAAACCACAATGAGATATCACTTATCTCCAGTGAGAATGACCTTTATAAAAAAATTCCAAAACAAATTAGTACAACCTCTGTGGAAAGTAATATGGAAATTCCTCAGAGAGCTACAAGTAGAACTACCATTTAATCCAGCAATCCCATTACTGGGCATCTACCCAAAGGAAAAAAAGACATTCTATAAAAAAGACATGTGCACTCGAATGTTTACAGCAGCACAATTCACAATTGCAAAGATGTGGAAACAACCCAAGTGCCCATCAATCCATGAGTGGATTAATAAAATGTGGTATACATATGCCATGGAGCTCTACTCAGCCACAAAAAACAATGGTGATCTAGCATCTCTTGTATTATCCTGGATAGAGCTGGAACCCATTCTACTAAGTGAAGTATCACAAGAATGGAAAAACAAGCACCATGTGCATGGAAAAACAAGCACCACAAGCACATGTACTCACCACCATATTGGTATTAAGTGATCAACACTCAGGTGCACATAATAGTAACATTCATTGGGTGTCAGGAAGGTGGGAGGGGGAGGAGGGAATGGTTATAATCACAGCTAATGAGTGCAGTGCACACTGGGGCATGGACACGCTTGAGCCCTGATTCGGGTGGGACAAAGGCAATATATGTAATGTAAACATTTGTACCACCGTAATATGCTAAAACAACAAAAAAATTTTTTTTAAATGAATAAAAGAAAAATGGTTTTATGGGAAAATTTTGAAGCACAACCAAAAAATAGTGTTCAGAGAAGCCTGACCCAGATATAATGAAATACGAGGCAACCTTGTAAATTATAGAAATATGAATTATGTGATTAAGATGGAACGTATACTTTGAACATATTTTGAAAACCCAACATGCCATTTTGTGTTGTGACACTCTATGGAGTACTGAATGTTTCTAATCTCAGTTGAGGAATAAGTGGTATTAGAAATCAAATAATATTCAAACAAAGCCTAGTTCCTTGATTTAGAGATTGGGGTTTATTCTAATCCAGTGTTTGATTAATTGATGTGCAATAGCTCGGCTTGGTGGCACAAAGAATGCCTGCTGCTTCCCTTTGGTCAGAACATCCACGACCTAAAATATACCACAAAAAAATGCATTAGGATTTCAAAGCTGTCATATTTAAATACTATTTCCATGCTTATACAATTCAATTTAAATGTGATGACTTTTACAGTGAATAACAACAGTAGAAAGTGACAATATCCATATTCAACATGCAAAATTTAGGACAGCATTTTTAATTGCTTCACTGAGCTAGTGATTCAGTTTTCAAAATGTTCTAGAAAAGTATATTCCCTTATGAAAATGAGGTCACGAAAAAGCAAAATATATGCTCCACACTTAATTTCAAATTGAAGCCAACTTCTGGGGCAGGTTCTCTTTTCTACAAGCATAAAACAATAATCTAATTTCTACCTTTTGGGGTTAAGCATAAAATAAAATTAATTTTATGTAGGCAAAGTCAGAAAGGATTTCAGGTCTTTACTATTATAGTATATTTATCTGTTTTCTATACAAATGCTTTAGGTCATGTAGAACACAAACTAGTAATTTATCTTTCATTATATTATTTAGGGATGGTATTTAAAAAGTTTTTCTGAGTGTATCTTTATTATACAGATATGTCACTTTTATCCCTAGTGCATTTTAAAATGAATAAAAACATTTCTAAAATTTTAAGCATTTTTACTGATGTTTTTTGAGAGCTACTTGTCTTAATGCTATAAACTGAAACATAAAATGTCTAAAAATAATGTTCCTGTTTCTCATTCCTGAACTAATGTTTATCTACTTTACACACATCGATAGGTATTATCATTGACCTGAAGGAATGGCATCTGAAATTCGAAATGGCACAGAATCATCATTACTAGACGAATGAGTTAATACAGGACACATTAGTGAAAACATACTCTTTCTATGTGGAATTACCAATTATATTGTAATCCATGCATAATAAGAGGGCCAAAGCCATTCATTCAACTTGCTGACAATATGCATCCTTGCTGTGTGCCCAAACCAATACAGTCAGGAGCAATCAATAGAAGAAGGAAATTACATTGAACTTTACCTGTTCTCTAGTGAACCAGCGGGCATCCTCTATTTCATTCTTGTCAACTTTAATTTCTGTAGACACTGCCACAGCTAAGCAACCAATCATTAAGGAGGAAGGCATTGGCCATGGTTGACAAGCGACATACTGAACATGGCCAACTCTGACTCCACTTTCCTCTTCCACTTCTCTCCGAACAGCATCTTCTATTGTCTCCCCTAATCAAATGGGGCAAAAGAACAAGCTGCTGATGAACATGCCCTGGACACTTTGTGCTCTGAATGGTTCAAATGTTTGGAAATCACTTTGGACAGAAACTCAATTCAAAGAATCAGAAAGCAGAAGCCTAAAACTAGACTCGAATTGAAGAAAACATTATTTATTAAAGTATATGATTACATACAGAATATCAAAATGCCAACAAAACCTTTTAATTTCTTAAAGGTCCAAATTTATCACTTACATGTTAAAAATAATAATTATAACATCTACAACTATCCAGTGCCTACTATTAGCTAAATACTATGTAAACATTTTACATATTATCTCACTTATATACTATCACTAAATAATTATAAATTATCATTATATGATTTTTATAAATGGCTAGCTCTTTTCCCACTAAAATCTTGAAACTCTTTATTATTTTATCAAACAATTATTGCAGGTAACTCTTTTTAGGTCACTAAAAGATTAAAAGCCACATAAGATGATCTTTCTAAGCAATTGTTTTCCTCTAGATGAACTGTTGACTCAGCTATGATGAAATTAAGTAATACTCATAAATGTACTTTATATTTCTAATTTGTTGGAATTGAAAAGTAGAATAGAGGAAATAGTTTTTAAGTAAAATTTATCTAGAAGTTTAGAAACCTTTTGTTAAATATAGTTGTATGTAGCAAAATATATTTTTAAATATAGCATTCTATTTCAGATGGATTGGTAAATTTCTTACCAATGAAATTTTCAATGAAAATTAAGAACTTATATTCATCAAAAGAAAGTATATAGTGAAAAGATAAGTGATAGACTAGCATAAGATATTTGCAAGACCACTACTAATAAATCCTTAGCATATAATACATATTTAAAATCAATAATAAAAAAGGAAAGGATAAACAAAACAAAAATAGGTAAAAGATATAAACATCCAAAATTCAGGGAAAGGAAAATTGAATGCCTAATAAACATCTGAAAAAAGATTTTTCATACATTAATAGGTGGTGATGAATGCTGTATGGAAAAATCAGGTGGAATAATAGGGATACTGAATGCAAGGTATGGAGCTAACTAATGTATTTGGGGCAATTAGGTAACGCTATTTTAAAAAGTTAAGTCTAACAGAGAAGGAAGTGAGGTGTAAAATATCTAGATACCCTAGTCAAGAGCAATATATGAAAGAGTAAATACTGACTTTTTAATAAAACAGACAAAATTACTAGAAAAACATGAGCATTATACCATGTTTAAATTATTTTGTTAAAATTATATGTTTAAAATATTTTAAAATCACCCAGTTTTATAACATGATAATTTATCAGAGATTATTTCTCAAATGCTATCTAAAGTTTTTATTTGGAAATTATAAGTTAAATGAAAACTATTACAAAAATTACTAAGAAAAGGCTTACCAGGTTCAATAAATCCAGCAAGACAAGTAAACATGCCTGGGGGAAATCTTTTCTGCCTGCCTAAAAGACATTTGGTCCCATCTGGATGAATAACTTGCATGATTACTACTGGATCTGTTAAAAAAAAAAATCAGATATATAATAACAGAAAAAAATAATTTAGACTCATTGTGCAAAGTCATTACCTGGTTAAATTGTATAAAGGTGCATCTCCTGGAGAGACAATACTCTTGTCTGGTTCTAAGAGATTGCTTCCATCTGCCCTGATCTAGCTGATGACAGAGTATCTCAGGGAAATTGCATAGAATAATGTCTATAAACTAGAGGAAGACCATTTTTGTCCTTCTTCCCCCACTTGTAACAGCAACATTTATTCTGCACTTACGGTATGTGAGGCATATTCTTAATTTTTAGTGAGAAAAATGTCTTGAGTAGGTAATACACAGATATGAGAAAAATTCAAATTTTACCACAAATACAGTAAATTTCCCTCTCCCTTCCATCCCAATCCGTAACAAAATGTCTTTAAAAGCTAATGTGGCTCTATAATTAGGTTTAAGTCATTAAAAAAAGACTTAAATAACAGTTCATCTCTCTAGAAGTAACAAATCCAGCAAATTCTTCTCACTAGATCACGACTGAGAACCAGGAATTAAATATAAAGGCTCTTGAGCAACTAAGCCAGATGTCACTAAGCCAGGCATTTTACTCCCCAGAGACTTTCTCAGGTGTTGCTGAATCTATCTACTCTTTTCTCATACAGTTTTAAAGGGCCTGATTATCAGATTTCCAAGCCTACAGCAGACTCAAAGCAGCAATTAGGAGAGAAGGTACAGGCAGACACTAAGAGTAATGACAAGTTAGCTTCAGGCTGTATTGCTTTGGTAATGCCTCAAACAGGTACAAAATTGTTGGGGCTTCTTTTTAACCTCTCCATTAAGTGGAGTCAAATTGGTAGCCTTTTGAAATCATGTATCTTAACATATAAAATTCATATTGATTAATACCCAAAGTTAAGAAATAGTTCATGATGTACAATGTCTTTTACTTAAAAACCATGAAAATATGTAATACTTTAACACTTATAGTCTTAACATTTAAATCAAACATGCTTTTCCTGAAACGCATATTTAATTTCTTAAAAACTTGTCTTTCCAGAATGTCTTATTCCCCAAGATTCCAGGTGTCTCAGACTTCACTGTGAAAGAAAAGGCTTACCAACTCTTGGGTACGATGTATTATGAACACCGTGAAGACTAGGACAGTCTTCTTTTAAACATACTCTTTTATAGCCACCTTCTTCAATTTTAGTTGCACTTCCACAGGTTGGGCAAAACTTGTATCGACTGTGCCAGGCAAGAACAGATCTTGCTTGAGCTACAACTCCTTTAAAAGAAGCACAGAAAGTTGTAATTCTGTGATAAATTGTAAAAACATATATATGTCTCTAATATACATGCATTTAGGTAAAATGTTCTCAAACTATAATCAAGGCATACACTGTTTTCTGAATAGTTACGTGATCAAGGAATTTAGCATTTCTATTTTTATGATGTGCATTTTTCTTTTAAAGTAAAAGATTTAATTTTCCATGACAAATCAAAATTAGATTTAACTTTAATTTGAATAAAATATAACTCATATATGTTAGATGTACTAACATCCATCTTACACACTGTATTAAGTCAGGCTTTTAATATAAGTAATTTTTATTCTTTGGGAACATATGATTCTAGTGTACAGTGAATTTACAAATAGTGACTTTACAATTGTTATTTTATAAAAATATACTACAAAGGCAGTTCGTAACTTAGACTTGCTAAAGGAAATATTGCTAGGAAACTGTGGGAATCTATCTCTACTCTCCTTGGTGAGTGACTAAGCCCCTGCTGGTCAACGCCATTGTGGAATACATCCTGTTTTCAACTGGAGACTGCACATAGTACAAAACATATTACATTTTACAACATTCACGGTTAACTTTGTTTACCAAAATAATGTCTAATATAATAAATCCTAACATATATACATTTTGGCTAAATTCTTTACCCTGGTACTTTAAAAAAAGAATTTATATGGCCTGACCATAAATATTACAATTAAGGCAATAGGACTAGAAATGCTACATTTCAAATGCTTGAGAAACTTGCTCTCCCTGGAATACATTGTTTGGTTTATGAATTTTTGAAATAAATAATAACAGACAATTATAACAATGTTTAAAGTGGTACAAATGGATAAACAAAACATAAACAAGAACAATCACAATACTGAAACTCAATGAACCATAGGCAACATTAAATATTTGCTTGCTACATTATCTTGTAATATGTAATTTACACTGGAGTGTTCACATTATTTCAGGATCATCACAGTAAGAAAAGGTAACATTTATTGAGTACTTACTATGTGTCAGGCATCATGCAAAGAACTTTATATAGATTATAGTATTTAACGTAGAACAACACTATGAGAAAGACAGGTGCTATTATCTTTATTTTCTGGAGGTGGAAACTGAGGCACAATGAAGTTAAATAACTGTGTAAAGTTGTGTAAATTAAAGGGTCCCAGTTTCCGTACTAAAAGAGAAAAGAAAAGAAAGCAACTAGCTCATTTATATGATTCTTTTAATCTTAAAATTATATATGGAGTTCCAAAGAAAATATGCTTTCTTTAAAAAGTTTGATGATTTCTCCACAGGTGTGGAGAATATTTCCTTTGGGGAGGAAATATTTAAGCAGTTTCTAGAAGGGTCTGTCAGATCACCTAAGGGAAGGTAGACATTGACAAGTTGACTTTTTCCTAACCTCCCTTTAACTCTCCTATCTACCATAATCTGGTTTCTGTTCTTTCCACTCCACTGATATTCCTCTTGTCAAATTCATCAACAGCTTCACATTAGCAAAGCCAAAAAAGATTCTTTAAAAAAAAAAACTTTGTTTTTATCTTACTTAGATTCATATCAGCATTCACCACACTTGACCGCTCCCTCTTTGAAATATGCTGCTCTCTTGGTTTCTATGAGCAAATTCTCTTGGCTTCCCCCTACCTTATGGTCACACCGTCTCCATCTCCTTTCATGGCTCTTCTATTGCTTATACCTGACCTCAGAATTTAGGAGGATTTAGGTCTGATTCTGAGGTTCCTTTTCTTGTTTGCTTTCAACCAGTAGTTCCTTGGGCTTTAAAGAGCTTTGTGTTGATGACTGCCATATGGATATCTCCAGTTCAGACCTCCCTTCTGAGTTTTAGATTCTAATATCCTTTCTAAACTTAATATGCCCAAGAGTAAACTATTGATTTATTTACTCCAAGTTTGTCCTGCTTTTCTTGCACTACCCATCACTCCATAGTATCAAGAAATGGCATCACTATCTACCAGATTACTAAAATCTGAAAACTAACAGTCATTCTTGAAACTTTTCCTTCATTATACCCTATACCCAATCCATCAGCAGAGTGTTGGTTTTATCTCCAGAATAAATCCAAAATATATTTATCCAAAATATATCTTGAATGTATCCCCTTTCCTCCATTTCCACTATTAACACCTTAATTTATGTCTGAATCTGTGTTACCGTCATCTCTCTTTCAATTATAATAGTCTCAATCTATAGAGCAAGCCCTATCAGTTCTGTTGTCTCCAGAATATCTCAAATTCTCCCTTTCTCTCCATCTCTACACTGCTACCATTCTAACTCAAGCTACTGCAGTCTCTTACCTGGGCTATTGTATGTCCAATCTCTTCCTAACAAAACTCCCAATTTCCACACTTACTGAACAATTCAAGCTCTACAAAGCAGTTAGTGTGAGGTGTTTTTTTTTTTTTTTTTAAACACAGCAGGTTACAAGATTTAAATAGTATTTAGAATAAAACCCTAAATTCTTACCATAACATAAAAAACCCCAGCAACAGAAAACAAAACAAAACAGTCAAGGTCTTTGCCATCATGTTCAGTGTACAGCAGGTGTGCAAAAATTATTCACCAAAGAATCAAATGAAACCCTCAAGCACTGGGGTTAATTCTGAGGCAATCAATCTTGGCTGATTAAAACTACTGTAACTGCCCAGCAGAGTAGTCTCTTAGAGTGAGAACTTTAAGAAGTTTCTAATGAAGACAATCTAATTTCACTGCTTACTGGAAAAAGTGTGCCTCTTGGAAACTGCAGATACATATAGCTCCAACTCAATTCTAAAAACCGGATTATTACCAATATAAATAAGCAGAGTTCATTTCTTACCGGCTTCTTTTTCTTTTAACTGCAGAAGAGCTGGCATTGGAGGATGAAGAAAATAACAATTTTCATGTCTTTGTTTAAATTCTTCAGCAGCAGTGGGATCTATACTTAAAGCAAACCAGGCAACCAACCCATCTTCTTCTCTTGGGACTTCTCCAGCATCAAGTAACTTTTCTTTCATTTCAAGTTCAACTCCAAGGAAAATCAAGGTGATCTTCTCAGGCTGAGCCAAATAATCTTTTACATCTGTGTAGTTCAGCTGACAAAGCTTGACTTCCGGCTGTTGAAAACTTTCTTTATTGCCACCTAGAGTGACCAAGGGATTTAAGTCTGAGAAAAGGATATAAACTGTGGCTGGATGACTTTCTTTAGCTAGTAACCAGTCAGAATTATTTCTCTTTTCACTTTTGCGGTCCAGTAGGGTTTTGCAAAAATAATTTTCACATTCTTCCACTTCATTGGTTAGGAACCAAGGCTTCTTCCCACCTTTAGCATTAGCTAGTAAATTAGCTATATTCTTATAACCCCAAAATATAGCAATATCCAGGGCAGTCTGCCTTGATTTATTGACAAGTGATCTGTCACACCTATGGAAGGAAGAGAAAATTGGGAAGAAAAAGTAAAATAGGAAGTTAACATTTTCTCTTGTATTCATTTCAATAAAATATTTCCAGATACATATTATAGCCCCTCTATTTAATGATTACATAGCTTTTTTTTTTCAATTAGCACATAGATTACTACAGGGGATGTTAAAAGAGCAATTAAATAATCATAAATGATAAAAAGGTAGAGATAGGAGATATTTAAAATTTCTGGATAATTCCTTATAAAATAAAAAAGCATTAGGGAAATATCAAAATTCTAGGAGTCCTTGGTAGTCATAGTGAGATTTACATTTTCTATTTGGGAGAAAAAGTTTACACTACTCATAAATTTGCTTTGCTATAAAATAATGAAGGATTAATTCTTTAATAAAAATAGTTAAAATATTTTAGAAATTATGTTACATTTTTATATAACTTAGTCAATGAATTATTCAGTAGTCCAACAACATAAATATGGCTACAAGAAACATTTAAAAGGAAATATGTAACACAGAAATTAATCCACAGACCCTTTCAAGTGGTAGAGCCTAAAATGTTTACCCTTTCTCAAGCAGAAATTGGACAACCTCTAGGTGCCCATTCCTTGCAGCATACATTAAAGCAGTCCAGCCATTGTCAGAAGTTTCATTAAGAAGAGACGGAGAATGACTAAGTATTCCTGTTAACTTGGCAGTATCTCCTTCTGCAGCTGAACAGTGAAACTGGGAAATCATTTCTTGCCTTGGATTTCTTTTTACAGAAGACATTTCTTCCTTAAAAGAAGGAAAATAGAAAATAAAACTCTCATTTGCAATTGCTTTTTGTATCAATGAATAAACATTATCTGAATACTGATGTCATTAGAACAGTCATGGTTTCCAAGGTAATACACTCTTCAAACGGCAATTAGTATCAACTGTCATCACAGCATACATTTCAAAATAGTTATCAACTGGAAATTATAATACAATTTCTATAGCCAGGAAAGTATAGAAAATAATGTACAAAGAGTGTTGCTAATACAAACGAAGGGGGCCATAACCTTGGGAGGGGGAGCCAGGTAACATATTACAAAGAAGAAGAGGTATCTGAGGTAGACTAGAGGGGACTTCATTACAGAGTGGGGACATGAGGAGGAGGGGGTTAAAATAGATAAGTAAAGGCAGAGATTTCTATTTATTTATTTATTTTTTAGGTACTAAGCATAAGTCTATTAGAGATATCATTGACTTCAAAGAAGACAAATGGCCAACAAACATGAAAAAATGCTCAACATCACCAATAAACAGGGACATGCAAATTTTTAAAAAAATTTATTCAGGATATTATGGGGGTACAAACATGTTGGTTACATGTAATGCGTTTGCTCCGCCCAAGCCAGGGCTACAAGCATGTCCCTCCCCCATACAGTGCATTCTCTTCCATTAGTTGTGGGTTTACCCCCCACCAAACTGGCACCCAATGAGTATTACTACCATGTGAACACCTTAGTGTTGGTCAGTTAGTACCAATTTGATGGCGAGTACATGTGGTGCACGTTTTTCCATTCTTGTGATACCTCACTTCGAAGGATAGGCTCAATCTCTATCCAGGATAATATAAGAGGTGCTAGATCACCATTGTTTTTTGTAGTTGAGTAGTATTCCATGGTATACCTATACCACATTGTATTAATCCATTCATGTATTGATAGGCATTTGGGTTGTTTCCACATCTTTGTAATTGTGAATTGTGCTGCTACAAACACTCTAGTGCATATATCTTTTTTATAGAATGTCTTTTTTTCCTTCAGGTAGATGCCCAGTAATAGGATTGATGGATTAAATGGTAGTTCTACTTGTCGGTCTTTGAGGTATCTCCAAATTACTTTCTACAGGGGTTGTACTAATTAAGGCAGAGATTTTTAGCAGATAACAATCAGTGTTCTCTGATTCTATGGTACCCAGGTATAGGTTCCTGCCCTCAGGGAAATTATGATTAATTAGTTTATTATTCAAAAGCTTTCTAAGTTTAACATAAAAACAATTTATTGTTCTACCTTGCACAATTAATTTTGCAATCCACCTGGGGGGATTTTTGTTCATGGTGTGAGGCAGGGGGCCAAGATACTTTTTTTTATCCCAATGGATAATTCATATGATTCAGCACTATTCTTGAAATTACCATATTTGTCTCATTGCAGTATAGTACTATTCTTGTCGTAAATTGGATGATCATGTATTGTTGGCTCTATTATTGGCCACAGTTCTGTTGGTCAACTGTCCTTGAATCACAGAAGCTTTTTAAATCATTTACTTTACTTATCTGCTTTGACACTCTGTCCTCTCAGTGAAATAAAAAGAAAATAATTGCCCCATACCTGTTAATAAATGTTGCCTAATCATGGATTACATGTGGTAGGGCACAAATTGAGCTATTTATTTTCTGAAAATGGTTCTGTTAGGTAGATAGTGAGGGATTCTGGGTCTGCTTCAAACATGAAGGAGAAATAAAGGCTTTCCCAGACAAACAAAAGCTTTGAGATTTTATCAACACCAGACCTGTTGTACAAGAAATGCTAAAAGGAGTTCTTTAATGTGAGAGAAAAGTACCTTAATGAACAATAAGAAATCATTTGAAGGTATACTATTCACTGGTAAAGTAAGGCACAAATACAGAATACTCTATTTCTGTAATAGTGTATAAACCACTTGTATCTTCAGTAGGAAGACTAAAATACAAACCTATCATATGTAACTGCAACTTTTTGAGAGAGAGATAGTATGAAAAGACATGGCTGGAAACAACAAAAAGTTAAAAAAGCAGGGGAGGATAGAGTTAAAAGGTAGAATTTCTGTTATATTTCTCTTTGCTTGTTTGTTTGTAAGAATTGTCTTATGTTTAAATTAATTGGTTATGTTTTTTACAAACCTCATGGTGACCTCAAATCAAAAAACCTACAACAGATACACAAAAAATAAAGAGCAAGAAAAAAAACACACTACCACAGAAAATCACTTTTAATAAAGGATGATAGGGAGGAAGGAAGAGAATACAACAAAACAACCAGAAATCAAATAATAACATGGCAGTAGTAAGTCCTTGCCTATCAATAATAACACTGAATGTGAATGGACTAAACTCCCCAATCAAAAGACACAGAGTGGCTGAATGAATAAAAAAAAAGAGCCAACTGTATGTTGTCAGCAATAAACCCCCTTCACCTATAAAACACACAGAGACTGAAAATAAAGGAATGGAAAAAGATATTCCATGCAAACAGAAACCAAAATAAAGCAGGAGTAGCTATACCTCTAACAGATAAAATAGATTTCAAGACAAAAAGTTTATTATATAATGATAAAAGGGTCAATTCAGTAAGAGGATATAACAATTCTAAGTATATATGCATCCAACCCTGGAGCACCCAGCTATGTAAAGCAAATATTATCAGACCTAAAGACAGAAATTGACTCTAACACAATAACTGATGGAGACCTCAACACTCCACTTTTGGCATTGGAGAGATCATCCAGACAGAAAATCCATAAAGAAACATTAGACTTAACCTGCACTATAGACCAAATGGACCTAATATTTACAGAATGTTTCATCCAATAGCTGCAGAATACACATTCTTCTCTTCAACTCATGGATCATTCTCAAGGATAGACCGTATGTTAGGCCATAAAACAAGTGTTAAAAAATTAAAAGAAAGATTGAAATCATATCAAGTATTTTCTCTGAAAACAATAAAAACAAAACTAGAAATCAATAACAAGAGGTATACTGCAAAGTATAACAACGAATGGAAATTAAATAATATGCTCCTGAATAACTAGTGGGTCAATGAAGAGATTAAGAAGGAAATTGAAAATTTTCTAAAAACAAATGAAAATGAAAATGCAGCATATCAAAACCTACGGGGTACAGCAAATGCAATAATAAGAAGAAAGTTTAAAGCAATGAGTGCCTATATCAAAAAAGTAGAAAAGGTTCAAATAAACAACCTAATGATGCATCTCAAAGAATGAGAAAAACAAGAGCAAACCAAACCAAAACTAGAAGAAGAAATAATAAAGATCAGGCAGAAATAAATGAAATTGAAAGCAAAAAAATACAAATGATTAACAAAATAAAAAATTGGTTTTAGAAGAAGATAAACAAAATAGATACATTATTAGCCAGACTAAGAAAAAAAGAGAGAAGAGCCAAATAAATAAAATGAGATCAAAATGGAGAGATTACAACTGACACTGCAGAAATCCAAAGGATCATTACAGACTGTGATGAGCAAATATATGCCAATAAATTGAAAAACCTAGAAGAAATGGATAAATTCCTAGATTGAAGGAAGATTGAACCAGGAAGAAATCCAAAAGTGTCCCATTAAAGAAAAGCCTGGGAACTGATGGCTTCATTGCTGAATTTTATCAAGCATTCTTTCACAAAAGAACTAATACCAATCCTATTTAAAGTATTCCAAAAATTCGAGGAGGAGGGAATACTCCCAAACTCATTCTACAAGGCCTGTATCACCCTGATACCAAACCCAGGCAAAGACACAACGAAAAAAGAAAACTATAGGTCAGTATCTCTAATGAAAATAGATGTAAAAATTCTCAACAAAATACTAGCAAACTGAACTGAACAACACATTAAAAAGATTATTCATCATGACAAAGTGGGATTCATTCCAGGGATACAAGGATGGTTTAATATATGCAAATCAATCAATGTCCTACATCATATCAACAGAATGAAGGAAAAAATCATATGATCACTTCAATTGATGCTGAAAAAGCATTCGATAAAATCTGATTAAATTTAACATCCCTTCATGAAAAAAACACTAAAAAAAAAATGGGTATAGAAGGAATTTACCTCAACAAAATAAAACCTATATATGACAGACCCAAAGCTAGTACCATACTGGATGGGGAATAACTTTCCTCAAAGATCTGGAATATGACAAGGATGCCCACTTTCACCACTGTTATGCAACATAGTACTGGAAAGTTCTAGCTAGAGCAATCAGACAAGAGAAAGAAATAAAGGACATACAAATTGGAAAGAAAGAAGTCAAATTATCCTTGTTTGCGGATGATATGATCTTAATATCTAGAGAAACCTTAAAGACTCTAAAAAATTATTAGAGCTTAAAAACAGATTCAGTAAAGTAGCAGGATACAAAAGCCAACAAACAAAAATCAGTAGCATTTCTACATGCTAACAGCAAATTTATTGGCATCTGAAAAGGAAAACAAGAAAGTAATTCCATTTACAATAGCTACAAATAAAATTACATATCCAAGAATATACTTAACCAAACAAGTGAAAGATCTCTATAATGAAAACTATAAAACATTGATGAAAGAAATTGAAAAGGACACATAAACCATGAAAAGATGGATTGGAAGAATTACCATTGTTAAAATGTCCATTCAAAGCAATCTACAGATTCAGTGCAATCCCCATCAAAACACCATTGACATTCTTCACAGAAACAGAATTAAAAAGGCAATCCTAAAATTTATATGGAACCACAGAAGACCCAGCATAGACAAAGTCATCCTGAACACAAAGTACAAAACTGAAGGAATCACATTACCTGAATTCAAATTATATTATGGAGCTGTAGTAGTAACCAAAATAGTATGGTACTGGCATAAAAACAGACACATAGACCAGTGGAACAGAATAGAGAACCCAGAAATAAATCCAGACATCTATGGTGAACTTCTCCTTGACAAAGTTGCCAAGAACATACAGTGGGGTAAGGACAGTTTCTTCAATAAATGGTGCTGAGAAAACTGGATAGCCATATGCAGAAGAATAAAAGTAGACCTTTATCTCTCAACACATATAAAAATCAAATCAAAATGGATTAAAGACTTACACCTAAGACCTGAAACTACGAAACTACTAAAAGAAAACATTGGAGAAATGCTTCAGGAAATTGTTCTGGGCAAGGACTTCCTAAGTAATACCTGCAATGCACAGACAACCAGAGCAAAATTGGACAAATGGGATTACATCAAACTAAAATGCTTCTGCACATCAAAGGAAACAACAAGGTGAAAAGACAATCCACAGAATGGGAGAAAATATTTGAAACTATCCATCTGAGAAGGGATTAATAAGTAGAATATATAAAGAACTCCAACAACTCAATAGAAAAAAATCAAATAATCTGATTAAAAAATAGAAATGGGCAATAGACATTTTTCAAAAGAAGACATACAAATGGCCAACAGGTATTTGAAAAAAATGCTCAACATCATTAGTCAACAGAGAAATGCAAATCAAAACTACAATGAGATATCATCATACCCCAGTTAAAATGGCTTTTTAAAAAAAGGCAAGTAACAAATGCTGGCAAGGATGTGGAGAAAAGGGCATCCCTTCTACACTATTGGTGGGAATGTAAATTAGTGCAACCACTATGGAGAGCAGTATAGAGGTTCCTCAAAAAACTGAAAACAGAACTATCATATGATCCAGCAATTCCAATACTGAGTATATACACAAAGGAGGGGAATTTTGTGTATTGAAAACAAATCTGCACTCCCATGTTTACTGCAGCACTATTCACAATAGCCCAGATTTGGAGTCAACCTAAGTGTCCATTAATGGATAAAGGGATAAAAAAAAGTGGTACATATATACAACTGAATATTATATAGCCACAAAAAATTCTGTCATTTGCAACAACATGGATGGCACTGGAGAATATTATATTAAATGAAATAAGCCAAGTACAGAAAGAAAAATCTTACTTGTTCTCATTCATACATGGGAGCTAAATATTAAAAACAATTTATCTCCTGGAGACAGAGTAGAATGATGGTTACCAGAGGGTGGGAGGGTAATGGCGAGAGGGAGATAAAGTGGGAATGGTGAATGGATGCAAAAATATAGTTAGATAGAATGAACAATATTTGATAGGACCACAAATTGACTATAACCAACAAGTTAGGATATACTTTAAAATAACTAAAAGAATGGAGTGTTCCTTACACACAAAAAACATTAAATGCCTGAGGTGGTGGATACCCCAATCACCCTGATTTTATTTACTCACATTATACGCCTATATCAAAACATCATATGTACCCTATAAAGATATACAACTATTATCTACCCATGATAATTAAAAATAAAAAAGGAAACTAAAAATATTATGAATAACAATAACTTTTCAAGACTTTATTTTGAAGCACTGCTGGACAGACTTG
This sequence comes from Lepilemur ruficaudatus, assembly GCA_963574885.1. Lineage (NCBI taxonomy): Eukaryota > Metazoa > Chordata > Mammalia > Primates > Lepilemuridae > Lepilemur > Lepilemur ruficaudatus. The sequence goes on along the minus strand of CAUYRT010046492.1, from coordinate 5,841 downwards.
TGTATTGGTCTCTTTTCCAAATTGTCTTTCTCCTAAGTTTATTTTTCGTAAACTCATATTACATAGTTTTTCCAGTTAGGTTTACTTTGAACAATATTTCACTGCCCCACGTTCTGAGGTCATGGTCTCTCCTTCAGCCTTCTACAGGGCACCTCAGGTAATTGCAAAATTGTCCTTTAAAAATAATAGCGTACTTCACTACCGCCAGTGTAATGCTTATGCATACGGTATTCCGCGGAGAAAGGAAGTGGAAAATATACACTTTGCCGTTTAGGTTTCTCAGCAGAAAAGTCATCTAGAAATAGTACCATTAGTCATTCCAGAGAAGCACAGAAAGTCTGAGATCGAGCTCTACTGCTTGATTTACTTTCATTTGTCATGACAGGTCCTGTAGAAATTGAGGATTTGAAGGAAGGATAAAGTGCCGCCCCTGAATTCCAAGAAGCACACAGACTATTCTGAGAGGTCATTTAAAAGAATGTTAGGTTTAAAGGGACTCAGATTTTAACCAAACCGACATCCACTTTTACTGATGTGTGAACCGGGGCCCATGACTTGCCCACGGTCACACGGATCGAGTGGGACAGGCAGGACCTCAAATATGGCTCTGTCATTGAAGTCACTGGTCATCACTTAACAAATTCCCGTCCCTGGACACTCAAGACGACCATTTTACCAATTAAGCGCAACCCCTGCACAGTCTCTGCAGTCAAATGCCTTGAGATATTTTACTCTCTTGCCACTACTAAGAGATTCCTTCTTTCAAAGTTAAATCACACCTGAAGTAGCTATTCCTTTTCCCCATTGCAAAGCTTGGACTGGAAACTCCACCAGCCACAGGACAGCCTGAGCTCCCTCCCCGTCGGGGGATCCCCAGCAAGCTGGTCCGCGGCTCCGGCCCCTACGCCCATCCACCCAGCAAAAGGCTGCACTGCATGACCCAGCAGGGACGGGCAGGGCAAGGCGGAGACCAAGAGCCCAGGGAACTAGTCACCGCTCCCAGAAGGGACAGTCGGGGCAACTAACTCGCCGCTGCTTCTACTAACCCAAAGGTGACCACTGTAGAGGTAACCAGGACCCGTCAAAGGACTGGGGAAATCCCACTCTCTCTTTCTCCGGCGCCGGATGCAGCTCCCTCACTTCCGGCGGTAGTCCGCTGTCTTCGCGCGGCTTTCTGGGAGATGTAGTTTGCAGCTCATAGCTGCGCGCGGCCCGAGAAGGGGCGGGGATTGGGGTTGGAGGGGTTGGGGAGCTGGGGTGGGAGATCTCCAGCTAAGGTATCCGCGCTGGCGCTGAGTGAAGGGCGGGTGGTCCTTCTGAGACCAAGATGTGTAGAGGTCGACGCGGGCGATGAGAAAACTGTAGCTCTGTAGAAATGATTTTAAATATTACAGTATTTCGCACCCAGCTCCCCAGCCTTCTCTCCAGTATAGTCCAATGCAATTGAGTGTTCAAAGCATTCTTTCGTGTTAAATAATCCCGGGATATTGGCTAGGCTAGACCAAGTCACTCGGGCGTGTGACCTTAAGCAAGTTATTGGCCTCTGTAAAATCTCTATCATCTTGTGAACAATGGTACCATATATTAATGCCTACCTCATTCAATAGTCCTTTAAAAAGTATGCATTAAGCGCCCACAACACCTTCTTGGGTTGTGAGGTTTAAATAGGTTAGGGCATGCAAAAAGGTCTTAGGACAATGGGCAATGCAGAGCTGGCACCCCCAACACAATTACTGTTGCTATTTATTTATTGTTTTCGTTTCCTATGCTTTCATGCTCCGAAACCAATGGAAGTTATGTGAGTCCGAGATTACAAAACTAGGTGTTAGTGGTCTTCTAGCTTCCAGACCGGGGAATTTTTCCTGTACTGACCTTTCTTCCTGGCAAGCAGCAACAGCTACAAGAGTCTCCTAAGATTGACTATTGCTTCCCACCTGAATTTACTCCTTGGAAGCTCCTTCTCACAGTGAAGTTTACGTACCTGTTGACACTGAACTTTTCATGACTGCTTTTTCTAACTTTGCCTTGTGCTTCCTTCTGTGCTTAGTTGTCTTCAGTCTTTAATGATTTCGACATCAGAGAGGAGGTCAGAAAGAGTAAGGTTTAGTTACCTCATTGGACATACCCAATCTTTGTATTCAAACATATAATTAAAGTAGATAGATTAATATAATGAACCTTTGTGTATTAATGATCTAGAGTCAACAATTATTAATATATAGTTCTCCCATCCCTTAATATTCTTTTGTAGTATTCTCTTGAAGTAAATTCCAGACACCATATTATTTCATTGATAAATATTTAAGAATAAACTTTTTGGAAATATGAATATATATCTAAATATACGGGCTTTTGAAAAGAATGCATCTACAATATCATTAGTACAACTAAAATTTTTACAATAATTGTGTAATTATATCACAAAAAAGATATTCAATATCAAATTTTCTCAATTGTCTAATAAATTTTATTTTATATGTTTTCTAGTTGATTTAGTTAAGCAAGGTCTTCCCATTACATTTGTTTTTAAAAAATCTATAGATTTCTGTCTTTATTTTTTCTGGTGGTTCATTTGTTGAAGAATAATGACCATTTGCTCTATAGAATTTCCCACATTCTGAATTTTGTGGATTGTATTCTTGTGGTGTCCTTTCCTTCAGTATTACTTGTAAACTGGTAGTTAAATTTATAGAATTTTTCAAATTAAAGTTTGATTTTTCTTTCCAAAAAGGTGGCCTAGGCATTATAGTTTACTTCCTATTGCATTATCTTAGGAGGCTTGTCTCTCTGGTCATGTTATAATTATGATTGGGTTCTGATGTTGTTGACCTGATAAAGGTTATGATAAACATTATAAATTTTCCATCAAATTTTCAGCTAATAGTTTTGCTACATCCTTTCTTTCATTAGGAGTTACAGAATAGTGATATTCTAATTTGACCATTCACTCTACATTTACTAACTGAAATTATTTTATAATAAATAAATTTATCTCATTAAGTATCTGTACAGTTTATAAGGAGAGGTAGGATAATTGTGTGATTTTCTCCTTTATTTCCTAGTTTTCAGAATAACTTGTAAGTTTCCCAATATCCTTCAAGTTTTTTAGTATACAAGCATACCTTGTATTGTTGCACTTTGCTTTATTGTGCTTCAGAGATAATGCGTTTTTTACAAATGCAAGGTTTGTGGCAACCCTGTGTTGAGCAAGGCCATTGGTGCCATTGTTCCAATCACATGGACTCACTTCATGTCACTGTCACATTTTGGTAATTCTCACAATATTTCAAACTTTTTCATTATTATTGTATCTATTATTATGATCTGTGATCAGTGATCTTTGATGTTACTATTATAATTGTTTTGGGGCACCACAAACTGAATCCATATGAGTCAGCAAACTTAATTGATAAATATTGCATGTGTTCTGACTGCTCCACCAACTGGCTGTTTCCCCTCTCTCTGCCTCTTCCCAGGCCTTCCTATTCCCTGATATGCTGCAGTGTTGGAATTAGGCCAGTTAATAACCCTACAATGGCTATTCAAATGAAAAGAAGAGTTTCACATTTCTTTTTACAACAAAAGCTAGAAATGATTAATTTTAATGAGGGAGGCATGTCAAAAACCAAGTGAGGCCACAAGTTAGGCTTCTTGTGCTAAACAGTTAACCAAGTTGTGAATACAAAGGAAAAGTTCTTGAAGGAAATTAAAAGTGTTACTCCAGTGAACACACAACTGATAAGAAAGCAAAACAGCCTTATTGCTGATACGGAGAAAGTTTGAATGGTCTGGATAGAAGATTAAACCAACCACAACATTCCCTTAAGCCTAATCCAGAGCAAGGCCCTAACGCTTCAATTCTATGAAGGCTGAGAGAGGTGAGGAAGCTGCAGAAGAAAAATTCGAAGCTAGCAGAGGTTGGTTTGTGAGGTTAAGGAAAGAAGCTGTCTTCATAATGTAGGAATGCAAGGTGAAGCAGCAAGTGCTGATAGAAAAGCTGCAGCAAGTTATCCAGAAGCTCTAGCTATGATAACTGATGGAGGTAGCTACACTAAACAACATATTTTTAATGTAGAAGAAACAGTGTTCTCTTGGAAGAAGATGCCATCTAGGACTTTTATAACTAGAGAGGAGAAGTCAATGCCTGGCTTAGAAGCTTCAAGGAACAAGCTGACTCTCTTGCCAGGGGCTAATGTACCTGGTTACTTTAAGTTGAAGCCAATGCTCCTTTGCCATTCCAAACATTCCAGGGCTTCTAAGAATCATACTAAATCTACTCTTCCTGTGCTCTATAAATGGAAAAAAGCTTGGATGACAGTACATCTGTTTACAACATTGTTTACTGACTATTGTAATCCTACTTGGAGACCTATTGATCAGACAAAATATTCCTTTCCAAATACTACTTCTCATCGTGAATGTACCTGGTCACCCAAGAGCTCTGGTGGAGATTTACAAGGAGATTAATATTGTTAATGCCTGCTAACACAATATTCATTCTGCAGCCCATGGATCAAGTAGTTTCAACTTTCAAATCTTATTATTTAAAAAATGCATTTCATAATGCTATAGTTGCCATAGACAGTGATTCCTCTGATGGACCTGAGCAAAGTAAATTAAAAACCTTTTTAAAAAGATTTATCATTCTAGATCCCATTAAGAACATTTGTGATTCATGGGATGAGATCAAACTATCAACATGAACAAGCGTTTGGAAGAAGTCCATTCCAATCCTCATGGATGACTTTGAGCAGTTCAAGACTTTGGTGGAAGAAATAACTGCAGATGTGGTGGAAATAGCAAGAGAACTAGAGTTAGAAGTGGAGCTTGATGATATGACTGAATTGCTGAAATCTCATAATAAAGCTTGAATGGATGAAGAATTGCTTCTTATGGTGAGCAAAGAGTAATTTCTTGAGATGGAATGTACTCCTGGTGAAGATGCTATGAACATTGTTGAAATGACAGCAAAGGTGTAGAATATTACATAAACTTACTTGATAAACCAGCAACGAGTTTTGATAAGGTAGAGTCCAATTTTGAAAGAAGTTCTGCTATGGGTAAAGTGCTATCAAATAGCATTATATACTACAGAGAAAATTTTCATAAAAGGAAGATCAATTGATGCAGCAAACTTCATTGTGTCTTATTTTAAGAAATTGCGACAGCTATCCCAAACTTTAGCAACCACCACTCTGATTGGTCAATAGCTACCAACATTGGGGCAAGACTCTACCAGCAAAAAAATTATGACTTGCTAAAGGCTCAGAAGATTGTTAACATTTTTTAACAATAAGGTATTCTTTAAGGGATGTACATTTTTTTTTTAGCAATAATGTTCTTGCTTACTTAATAGACTACATGCAGTATAAACATAACTTTTATATACTCTGGGAAACCAAAAAAATTTATGTGACTCATTTGATTGTGGTATTTGCTTTATTGCAGTGGTCTGGAACTAAACCCACAATATCTCTAAGATATGCCTATATTTTATGAACTCATGGATGTTAACATTTTTGGTGTGTTTCAGGTCATTGAAGTAGCGTTATTTTAAAAATATTTTATTATATTTATTACTTTGCTGCTCAAATTGTTTCTTATTTCTGGGAGGGAGTTTCTGTAGGAACTCCCTTAAGTCAGTTCCTAAGTTCTCTTGACCAGAACCCTGACGTGTTTGATAGCTTATTTCCTTTCTGGTATGACAAAATGTTTTAGACTTATCTTGTAAATATTCTGCTCCAGACCTGGAGTCAGCCATTTCTCCAAGTAGCCTTGCTTTCTTTTTTTTTTTCTTTTGAGACAGAGTCTCACTCTGTTGCCCAAGCTAGAGTGAGTGCC
>CAUYRT010046491.1:0-17387 GCA_963574885.1 Lepilemur ruficaudatus | reverse complement strand
GATGCCCTAAGGTGGTTGTGAAGACTAAGATTAATCATACAAAGCCCTTGTGCATGATCTGTCATAGAGTAAGTACTTACTATATTTTGTTATTCCTGAGAACTTGGAGGTGAGAAATGGAGGCTGGTTGATGACAGCTTTCCTTCCCTCCTCCTCTCCCGTTCCCTTTCCTTCCCGCTGTAGGGTGAGGAGAAACGTGCCCTAACTTTGCTGAAAGATCAACTCACAATTAAGGCAGATGAATAAGAGAAAGGTTTATTTACCACGCGCATGGGGAGAATCACGGAGTGATTACGCAGCATCCCAATAGAATCCAGATATTTTTATACACGGCTTTTAGAGGGGAGGGGCTAGAGGAGTATAGATGACCCTGTGTAGGGGAGACAAATGGTGCTAGGGAGGATAAATGGATGGGAACACAGATGCACTTGTAAGTGATTCTCTTGGCAAACTAAATTAACCTAAGCAAATTAACCTGAGAGACAGGTATTAGATTTAAATGATTTGGGCCAGGTCTGATTGAATGAATTCTTGATCCTCCTTCCTGCAACATATTGAATTAACAGGGAGAGGAAGGGAAGTCAGTTGCCCCCTTTGATCTTTTTATTGGTCAGTCTGGTTTGTGCAGATAGAGGGAAAGCCCCTCCAATGCATCTTTCGTCTCGAAGGGCCTATAATTCAAAATATTCTTTATGCCAAGGAGTCATATTATGGGGTAAAATTTCCTGGGCTCCTTCACCACCCACTTGACAAATTGAAGAGAGTAATTGCTAAGCATGGATTTCTTAAGAATCGATGGTCAATCAGCTGGTGAGACCATGTTCTATAGTAACTTAAGGCATCATTTGGTGGGTCCTGCAGATGGGCATGCAACCCTTGCTCTGCTAATTTCAGTTCTGTTACTTTGGACAAGTTACTTTCTCTCTCTGAGCCTCAGCTTCCTCATCAGTGAAGAGGTCCTTCTCCATCGATGCGAGTATAAATGAGATAATGCGTGTAGTATTTACAGATGTCACCTTTCCTGGGAGTCTACCTAGCTCGTGTTTTGCACTGGTGGAAGTAGCAGTGGAAGGTATAGCAGGCTGCCGGGTGGGGATGCTACTGAAAAGGCAGGGCAGACTTTAATTAATATAAATGAGGATCGCTAAGACCTAACTCGGGGAGAAGCTTCTCCCTGGGAGAGAGTTGTTGATAAAGCACTTATAATTCTGTCCTCCTGGGTTCCTACTGTCATTGCTTTGTTTGTTGATGATGATAGCAAGCATTTTTGTGCAAGCTTGGAAAAAACTCCCAGCACTCTTGTACCAGTTAGTAAAAAACTCCCCTCCCATTGTTCTCTTCAACACAGCTAAGATTGGTGAGAATGGTTAAAAAAAAAATCTTACTAAAAAACAAAAAAAGGGAAAACAGAGTGGAACAAACACAGGAAGTGCAAGAAGCCTGAAACTCTGTGGCTTCAGTTTTCTGACCCTCCTGTAGCTCCCAAGTAATGTCCAGCTTCGCACAGTATTTGTGATGTTAGCTAATGAGCAGTAAGCTTGGTAATGGGACACTTTATTTTTTTTTGAGGCAGAGTCTCACTCTGTTGCCCGGGCTAGAGTGCCGTGGCATCAGCCTAGCTCACAGCAACCTCGAACTCCTGGGCTCAAGGGATCCTCCTGCCTCATCCTCCCGAGTAGCTGGGACTACAGGCATGCGCCACCATGCCCGGCTAATTTTTTCTATATATTTTAAGTTGTCCAGCTAATTTCTTTCTATTTTTAGTAGAGACGGGGTCTCTCTCTTGCTCAGGCTGGTCTTGAACTCTTGAGCTCAAACAATCCGCCCGCCTCGGCCTCCCAGAGTGCTAGGGTTACAGGCGTGAGCCACCGCGCCCGGCCTGGGACACTTTATTTTAAAACACAGTCACACACCACACAGTGATGTCAGGTCAGGATTGCTGTCGCTTCAGGGCCTTGGCACTTGCTGTGCCCTCTGCCTGGAGAGCGTATCCCTTAGATGTTCACTTGGCTTTTTTCTTCACTTCCTTCGGGTCTCTGGTCAAATAGCAATTTATCAGAGATGCTTTCCCTGGTGGCCCTGCCTCACCCTGCTTTAGTTTCCATTGGACTTATCATCACCTGGCACGACATCAGGCTACTGTGGACGGAAAAAATCCAAACTCTGAAATATTTCAAAGAAGTTTATTCTGAGCCAAATTTGAGGACCATGACCTGGAGCCACTCCCAAGAAACCTTGAGCAAGTGGACTCGAGGTGGTTAGTTTACAGTTTGGTTTTATACATTTCAGGGAGACAGGGGTTACAGGTAAAGTCATAAATCAATACGTGGGAAGCATACATTGGTTTGGCTCAAAAAGGTGGGACATCTCGAAAGGGGGAGGGGCGGGCTTACATGTTATAGGTGGGTTTAAAGATTCTTTGGCTTCTAATTGGTTAAAGACATGAAGCTTTGTCTAGAGGCTTGGAAGGTTTTAACATAAGGAATGGTTACCTGAGATAAGCCACCGGACATAGATTTGTTGTGCAAATTGAGGACCTGCAGGTTTGTCTTGCATACCCTTAGGCCTGTCAGTGGGTCACAAAGGACTCCAAGAAGGGGGGATGGGGCATGATGAGGCATGTCTGACCTCCCTCCTCCTGGAAGACAATTTAGTTTTAGGATATTCCTTTGGCCACGAGGGGGTCCATTCAAGTCAGCAGGTGGTGGGGGTGAGCCTTAAAATTTTATTGTGGTTCACACTACACTAGGTTTACCAATATGCTGCATTTGTTTACCTTCCTCCAGAGGAATAAAAGCCCCATGTGGTCGGGGTCTTTATTTTGTTTCACGCCTGTGTTTTTTGTACCCGAAGCAGTGCTTGGCTGGCGCCTTAGCCCTCCATGCGTATTTGCTGAGTGAATGAATGAATGAACGAACGGTGGCTTCACTGTCTGTGAAAGGGCTGGGGTCTGGCCATTTCCCTGGAGGGTCGCTAATACTCAGTCTCTCTAGATCCCCTCTGTGGGCCACTTTTCCCAGCCGTAAGCGTCCCGGCCACCAGTGTTCTTAGAGCTCACTGGGGAAGGAGGCTGAAGGTCTAGAGACTCAATGTGAGGTCCCTACCTGATCCTCTTGTCTTCTGTGCCCGAGTCCTTGGCTTCAGAGCCCTTTGAATTAAGCTCTTCTCAGGGAAACTTCTGGCTTATTCTAGGCAGGTAGAATAGGAATCACTTGGTTGTGTGCGTGCGAGGGGGGACCTGCCTGTTTTAAGCCCCACCCACACCCTCATGCTCAGATGTACCTGGTATCTCTGGTTCCTAGGCCAGTCTGGGGTCCCACAGGGTATATCAGTATCACAGGGACTGCTGATAAATGTTTTAATTAGCTCTCCAGGGGGGGAAAAAGCCTGAATTTGTAGGGTTTCCTGACTCCCATGGTTTAAATACTCCCACCAGAGTTGACTTGAAGTTGCTATGGAGACAGTACTGACCCTTTGTCTCCCCCTGCAATGTAACAAGACCCAGGTCTGGGCTGTGACTGGCACCGCTCCATTCTTCCCACTGCCTGGGTGTTCATCTCTTCCTTCATTTTACCAAAGATACGTGTTCTTCCCTTACCAAGCTAGTTCAATTTGAGTTCCTGATACTTGTTATCAAAAACTGTAAGTCTTTTCAATTATGAGAGTATTTTTTAAAAGCCTGAACTTTTCAGGATCTCTTTTCTACTTAACAGCTGTTTATCATCTGTTTTGACTGCGAAAATACAGATGGGCAGAAGGATACTATGAATTTAGTAATAACTTTTATAAACGAACCTTTATTCATCACTCCAACATGTATATATACAGTATTTGTAAAACAGGAGTACCTGCATGTCCAAGGCATTGTTTATTTGTTATATAAATGATGCTTGGTGACCACGCACATCTGCAGACTCCTTGAAAGAACTCTGAGCTCCACTCTACTCCTAAACTCAAACTTGCCTAGTCCACAGGTCAGGAGCCAGTGTTGTAGATGATCTTTCCCTCGAAGTCATTCTCATTCCCATGAGTTTAAATGAACTTTTCCTTACCTTTCTCCAAGACCAGTGTCAGCCTTCCCTCGCGTGGACTGGGGCAGCGGCCTTCCGTCTGCTCTTGTCTGTCTGCCTGCCTCTTCTCCAGGCCGTTCTCTGTGACGCAGCCAGAGCGATCCTCCTGGTTGTCCGTCGCTTGCCTGAAGTGCTGCTGCTCGTGTGCTCAGTCACGAGGCACGGGGTACCTTCGTTTCCTTCGTACTCGACTCCTGTGTTCTCTCCATACATCATGTACCTTTTGCCCACGAGCTTGTGTTGGAGCCAGTCTTCTGGCAAGAACAACCTTTCTCCTGTACACGCCAAGCTCATGTTACCTACAAAACTTGGTTATTCACCTCCCCCAACCCTCCTGGCCAGTGTTAGCCACACCAGCGTCCTGTAACACTCAGTATAGACTTGGATTATGGACTTCTCACGCCGCAGGCTCCTATCTGCGGGGATAGGAATGCTCGATCATGTGGTATCCCCAAGCACCTTGACCAGTACCTGGCACGTAGTTGATGCCCAATACATTGACATGGGCGGGGTGCTTGTATGGGCTTCTCTTTGAGACTAGCTCCTGAATGGGATTCTGTGCATAGTAGAGATATGGAAATGAAGTGAGAAAAATGAGTCATTTCCCCAATTCTTTTCTCCACTTTGGTCTCTTCTGACATTCTTTTATTCCAAATAAGACTTCAAGGCCGGGCGGGGTGGCTCACGCCTGTAATCCTAGCACTCTGGGAGGCCAAGGCAGGTGGATCACTCAAGGTCAGGAGTTCGAAACCAAATAAGACTTCATTGTATTTTTCTGATTGCAAAAGCAATACAAACACATTTATATAGGCTCTAGTATCAGACAGGCTTGAGTTCAAATTTTGCTATGTACGGCAAATAATCAAAGAAGGCCGTGTGCCTTGCACACAGTACTTAACATCTTTATGTCTTAGTTTTCTTATCTGAAAAGTGGAAGCTATTATACCACTTCTTATGGAGTTATGAAGATTAAATTAGAATGTACATGTAAAGTGCTTTGCACAATGATTATTCAGTAAATATTGGCAGCCATTAAGGTCAGTGCAGATAAGATAGAGGCCTATGAAATCAGCTTAGGCTCTTCTCTGTGTTGCATTAAAAGAAAACACAAACCTGACTCCAGAAGCCTTACAGAGTTTTTCTCTAGAATAGCTTTTCTCCGTCAGGGATCATCTGAACGACAGAACTCAGAAAAGTGACAGGAGTGACTGTTTTTCTCAGTTCTCACGAGGATGCTGTATGACTAGCACTGTTCTAGATGCATAGGAGAGAGTGTTACCTGTCTAAAATGCATGGCGCAGGGTCTGAAGGCTGTTACCTCCCAGGCCTTACTCTGCAGGAAAGGCTGCTCTGATGTTCCTTGAAGACCTGGTGCGGGGGCTCGGCACAGTGCATCGAGTCATATCTCTAAGTCCTCTCTAGAAGCCCCACCCTTCCTTTGAATCTTCCTACAGTTGTTACAGATCTCTCCCTCCCTTACCCATGATTTGTTCCTAGAGCACTATCCATTTTTATTTATTATAATTTTTTGGAGACAAGGTCTTGCTGTCACCCAGGCTGGAGTACAGTGGTATGATCATAGCTCACTGCAGCCTCAATCTCCTGGGCTCAAGTGATCCTCCTGCCTCAGCCTCCCAAGTAGCTGGGACTACAGGCATGCACCACCATGCCTAATTTTTTTTTTTTTTTTGGGTAGAGATGGGGTCTTACTGTGTTGCCTAGGCTGGTCTCAAACTCCTGGGCTCAAGTGATCTTCCTGCCTGTGCCTCCCAAAGTGCTAGGATTACAGGCATGAGCAGCTATGCCCAGCCAGCCAGTACTGTTCGTTTGTTCTCCACATTGTGCTCATCACATACTCAATAGTTGTCACAGGTGCTGCCTTGCTTTCCTGAGAGAGTAACACACCACTCCCCATTCTCATGCAACCCCCTCCACCTCTGGAACTACAGTGAATATCTCCAAGAAAATTAACGACAATAGCTGGTCTATACACTAAATGTGGTTGACAGCTATTTTTTCTTTTGTTTTGTTTTTTTACATGCAGACTTTTCTAAGCCATCTGGCTTCCTCGCTACCTTCAAATGGCCCTCCTTGACAAAATATGGAGTTATCTGGGCACTTAATCTAGCTGTGTTACGATGTGTGCTGCTGAGGCTTCTGGAAGGCTGGTGCTGGAGGCAGAGTCCTAGTTCTTGTAGCTCTTCAGTGCTGACAGTGCTCATGCTGCCTTCCAGAAAGGAACGGGCACCTTTCTCTTGGATGGGTGGGGTATAGGTCATGACTACTTCTGTTTGGAAGAATACCGGGTAGGCAATTAGCAGTGTTTGCCACAATTCATAGAATGGAATATCATATAGCCATTAATTTTTGAAGAATATTTATTGACATGGGAAAATGCTCACAATGTTAAAGAAGAAAGCAGGATACAAATCTGTAAATACAGCATGATCCCAATCTTGTAGTAAAATAAATTATATATGCATAGAAAAAATACAGGAAGGAAATACACTAAAACATTAACAGTGATTATCACAGGATGGTGGGATTTTGGGTAAATTATTTTAATCTGCATTTTCCAAACTTTCCACAATAAACATATATATTACTTTTATAATTGGGGGGGGGAGGAAGTCAATACAGGTGACACCTAGTCCTAGGAGGCGGCAAGACTGATGTGGCACTGAGGGTGTGTTTAGAGTCACTTGTATTGCCTCAGCCTGTGTCCCCATTTACCAAGGAGGGATAATAACACCTGCCCTGCCCGCCTCCCAGGACCACTGAGCAGCTGAAAGGGTCACAAATGTCTGGTGATTGTTCCTTTACAGTGGCAGCTCAAATGCCTTATTTTAAGGACACACTCCTCTGTTACTCTGCTTCCACAGTCAGGAGGGTTGTGGGTAGAGGGGCCAGCCTGCAGGCTTGGTCTCTGTCCTATCCTAAAGGATTTCAGGTGTTCATCTGAAATTTAGTGCCAACTGAGCTAGTTTCCCACTCACACTTCCACTCCAAATCACTTCCCTGCTTTAAAAAGGTCTTTAAACTGGTTCTGCTGATATAGTTATTGCTTAAAATGGCCTGAGGGTGACCACTCTCCCCACCCCATTCTGTTCCCAGCATTGCAGAGTCCTAAGGAGGCACAGTGTGGGCACAGGTGTGCAGAAGGGGAGGGGAAGGAGTGGTGCTAGGAGTCGGCCACCAGAGTTGGACTCTTCCTTGCTGTGACGTGGGGTAACTTACGTAGCTTTCTGGAGAGGATCTCCCACATAAGATATGGTGAGGTTCCATGAGATAACATAAATAAAAAGCCCAGCACGTAGTAAACACTCAACAGATGTTAGTTCTCTTCCCATGTAAAAGATGAGAGATGAGGTCACTCTCATCTTCTCCCCCCACAAATCTGCTCTCTTCAACAACAAAGCTTAGTGCTCAGTGCGGAGAGACACAAAATGAAACAGAACTCATTGAAAGCAGAAGAGCACAGCTACTTAAACAGGACTGTTCAAACACTTAACTCTGCATAAAGCTGGTAAGATGGGTATTTCATAAAACATGTCTTCATTTAGGTTAAGCCGACACTCATGCCAAAGCTATCTGATAGTAGAAATTATAAAAATACTTCAAAAATGCATTTGTAGAATGATATAACAAAAATACTTTTTTCTAAACTTTTTTCACTTAAAGTTATGAATTGCCAAGTTTCATTTTATTTGTTGTTGGTTAAAACATGGGTTACCCACAACATCTCCTTCAACCAGTTGGATGAAAATTCTGAAATGAATTGTATTCTTCCTAGCCTTTAAGAAAGTATTCTGGATTTGTTCTTAAAGAAATGCAGGGTCATCATTATGAGAATTAGTCCATGGACCACACTGCTACACACACATTTTCTAGGTTAACTAGCGTATCCTTTGGTAAATAGATAGTCCCAGATTTGCTATGCCTTGAATAGTTTTTTTAATTCTTCCCATCTTGCTGTATAATTTTCAGTTGGCTTTTTTGCGGTTTTCAGTACGCTTGCCTTCAATCTAGCAGCCTCCTCCTTTGCCATTGTTTTGTGAGCTTAAAAACTAGATAACTAAACATGTTAGAAATGTACACAAATTTTAGTACAGAGGCTAACAGTGATGATATTCTTGACGATCTCTCCTGTGAGTAAATCGCAAGAAACTTTGACATCTCTTCTGGCAGCTTAAAGGCCTTTTAAAACTCCATTCCTGATTTGTTACTTTGCCAGAGAAGTAACTTCTGGAGAAATGACATTTTCACTAATACTCCATATACTTTACCTATCCTTGAGAAGGCTATTATGATGAGAAGTGAGATTATGGACGTAAAAGCACTTTAAAAAAGCATAAACTGTGAAATAGTATTGTTTAGCCATGTAACTATAAAGAAACACACACAGATGGCTAAATTTAATCAACCCCAATGTTTTATTTAATTTAAAGTTTTAAAAGGCAGTGGTTAAGCACATTATGTATATATGTATATATATGTATGCATATATACACACACATACATACATACATATAGAGGAAACCAACCCCTTTTTAACTTTAGCCACTGATCAACTAGGCCCCCTGTCTACTGCATGATTCAGTTTCTACTTCATAGGACCAATTCTAAAAGTAAAAATAAACAACTTTAATCAGTTTAACAGTAACTATTTGTGTTTCTTTTCCTTTTTTTAAATAAATAAAGTTACTATTAAACTGATCACATATGGTAGAAAGGCAGAACACACACACACCAGCACACACACAGTCCCCAATTTAAAACATGTGACATATGAATGACCTCTATGTACAAATGGGTGCTGCTGACTCCCCTATGCCCAGCAGAAGCCACAAAAGAACTTCCACTACTCAGGGAGTCCCATTCTCTCTGCTGGGATGGAGGATGTGTGTGTTCCTGGCACCCTGGGTTAAACCTCAGAATGCATGCTCCCCATACACTGATACAGATGGTGGTTCAGTTCTACGGTACTAGTGTTCAGGTACATTAGGGAATAAATAGGCATTTGTAGCTGCCTGGGAACTAAACCATCATTTATAATTCTTTATAGGGAGAATTGTATTCTGAAGTTTTAGATAACTGACATAAAAACTTTAGAGTATAATCAGTTTGTAAGTCTGGGGCTGTGTGTGTGTTTCTATATATTTATACAAAATTGATACGAAGAGTGGGGCTTGGTTCATGAGCAGCTGCTTGGCTTCCACTTAGTCCTGACCTAAGGAGAAACTTGTCCTCAGCCTGTATTTGCCAGCTCACTCTGCTTCTCATGTGCTTCTGGCTGCTGGAGAGATTCAGAAGGGGCAGCTCACACAAGTGAGGAAGGACATGGCTAAATCTTCTGCTAAGAATCTTGGCAAACAGAATTGCCAGATCCAACCAGGGCTGCTTTATAGAATAAAATCCTTGAGTTCCATGCTGATGAAATGGATTTTTTTTCTGCTTCTAGCCCCTGTAACTCCATCTAACTGCAGCTCTGTATGAATGCCTCAATATCGCAAAGAAAAAACACAGGGTCACCTCTTAAATATGCTGGATTCTCAATGAGAAAACCAGTTAATGTGTTTTCTAGCCAAAGCAAGGGCATAAATGTTTTAGAGAACAGATTCCCCTGGAGCTACAGAGAAAAGATGCTGATAAAAGCAATATTGAGAATTGAGCAGGTGATGCTTTTAGTCTGTGTCAGAGCTGGTCTCTTCGATGACAGAGTACTGGTTGAGTGCTTCCTCCAAAGGTGTTATTGTCCCATCAGGTTTTAGTCCCATTGGTTTAAGCAACTCCTCTCTGGAAAAAGAGATAAAAGAGAAAGAAAAAAAAAAAGTATTCACCAGCATCACACACATACCCCTCCCCCCACCCAAATCCACTAAAAAGAAAAGTCTTTAAAAACCAAAGTATTTTCCCTCAAGCTCTCTCTGTGTGTTTGTAATAGGAAAGATGAAGGGGCATGGAAAGAAAAAGAGGGAGATAAAAGACTTCATTCACACAGGCCAAACCTACTAAGCCAATTAAAAGTATGAAAAGTCAAGGTCTAAATGGGCTCAGGACAAGGAGCGGGCCTCTTCTGTTTTAAATAATTAACTTTTTCTCCTTTTTTGGATTTGTTTTATTTTAGTGAGGTTGAAGCTGTCAAAACTTCACCTGCCCAATGGTTGAGGCATACAATTAAGCAGCTGATTCGAAATGTATGCATTTTACTCAATGGAATAAATCCATTAGATTAGATTTTGCCTACACAATCTCTAGTACTTGTTGATTCATTTCAAATTAGTTGGCCTTCCCCAGCTTTCTCCCCAACTTTTCTGTCCTTCTTTCTCTCTCATTCTTTTACGTTTTTTTTTTTTTTTTTTAAACACCATTGCTTTTGTTTGTGGCAGTTTAATTATGGGATTGACAGCCATTTTAATCTCTTCAAAGCTCCCCAACTGCTGCTTTTCAGCTAATCCAATTATATCTACTCCACAAGTTACAGCCTCATCTAAAGATGATTAATTATTGATTAAGCCAATCAAAAAGCATTAGGAAAGATTTATTTAATCTTTTCATAGGCTCTTATTTATTACATGGAGATTATGGCAAACATACCTGTTGAGTTGCTAACTCCAATCCTCCCAACCCTAAAGGTCAGCAGTGTACTTAAGTGTGGCCTTGAAGAGTCCCATGAACTGCTTAAAACTTATTTCTCACAGAAATGGGCATCACCCCCTTAAAACCTGTCTATAACCAAGAACCCACACGGCAGCAGCTATAATGTTGGATTAAAGAGAAATGACTGGCCCCTTGCGGTTGTCCCTTAGGTCAGCACAAAGAAGATCTCCTTCCTGGGAAGGGGCAGCCACACCACAGTGTGATGGTGATATAGACACAGTGAAGCCTCCTGGGGAGGGGTGAGAACAGCTCAACGATTACCAGATAAGCCAACAGAAGCCTAATTAAGCAGCCCTGGCTAGCACCAGAAGACTACTTCCAAGAGTTTGAAAAAATCTATTTGGGAAATGTGGATGGCTGCCAGGCTAAGTTGAGGTTCCTGAATGTTACAATGGAGGAAATGTGTTTCCTGTTCTGAGAAATGGGGTCAGAATCATAGAACCTGAAGTTGGAAGGGGCCTTAGAGATCATGTAGTCCAACCCCCTTCTTTAATAAAGGAGACTGAGTGACTTACCCAAGGTCACTTATCTAGTAGCAGAGTTGGACATAGGACATGCGTCTCCTGAATCCCCGTCCAGTACTCTTTGCAGCCCACCACATCTAGAGTAACTGCCCTAACTGCCCTGGAGGAGCATCTGTTCAACATCTGCTTAGTAACTATGTGACAGGAACTAAGAGGAAAAGGAACACTGGGTATAGCTGCTGTCCTTGAGTACGTAAAACAAATACAAAAAAAAACCAAACTTAGGACGTAAAGGGGTAAATGCCATGAGAGAATTATGCACAAAGAACTCTGGCGGCTCCTGAGATGAAGCATTGCCCTAACTGCCTGGGAAGGCAGCACCAGTGAGGTGTCCGTGAGGGTCCCGCACCGGGCAGCTGGCACAAAGCATTCCAAGCAAAGGAGACTGTGTGCAGAGCTCTGTATGGTCCCACTGACCTGTGTGATTTTGTAGACCTTTCTGGATTGTGTCAGTTTAGCTTTTCTGTATCTGCTCTCATGAAGCTGGGAAAGGGCCCTGTGTTTGGGAGTGGGAGGAGGTAAGGCTGTGAGGGTCACATCAGTCAAGTGTCTTAAATGCCAAAGTAAGGAGCTTAGACTTTACCCTGTAAGGTGTGTCCAGTTAGGTTTGTGTTTCATAAGACAGTAACTCTGGCAGCAGTGTGACAGACACACTGGAACTGGTGGTAGAGAGACAAGTCATTAGGAGGTTGTCATAGTAGTGTGTAGGAGAGGAGACAGAGCTGGATTAAGGCTGAGGTGGTGGGAAGAAAACATTTATGAGGTAGAGCTGCTGACCCATTGGAAGGGCAAGGCGCTGGTAAAGGAGAATAAGGAGCAGAGTAACCCTATGTCTCCAGCTCAGATGACCAAGTAGATGGTGACTCTATTCACTGGGGCTAGGACACAGGAGATGGAGTGGATTTGGTGGAGAGATGCTATTTTTTAGGACATGAAGAGCTTGAGGTGCTTGACAACCAGGTAGAAATGTTCAGTGGAGAGCTAGAAACAATCTATTTCCATGAAAACAACTTTTTAGCACTGATACACACTCCATATCTGTATTTTATAATATACATTTTCCTAGTTCTGGTTGTGCTGAAGGACTTTGATACTGGACACTACGTATAACAGCTGATGCAAAAGGAGAAGGGGGACAACCTACTGGGAACGAAACACTGAAGGGTAAGAAAGTTCAGAGCCTAGACGGGCGTAGTGAGGTGGGGTAGTGGCTGCAGAGCAGGGGCAGGGAGGAGGAGGACTGGCAGATGGGACTAGAGGGATCCTATTAATGAAAGTGACGAATGATTGGCTGCATAGACCATCACCCCTGAGACTGACACTGCTCCTTCCCTTTGATATCGTGATGGTACTGGGGCTAGCTACTAGCTTGTATGAAGTACCTAGCACTTTCTCATTTAACTCCAGGAGGAATATTTTCAGATAAGTCTACTGGTTTCATCCCTATTCCCTAATCCAATTTTACTATGGAAATAATTTAAAACATTCTATTAGTTTTATTGCCAAATTATGGGATTTCGTTAACGGAACAAAGGGCCCCATATTCTAATTCTCACTTGTGAACTATTCAAGCATTTATTTTTTGGGGTGCTTTCTATCACCCCTCCATTAAAATGGAAGCTCTTCTGAAGGTATGAATTATTTTGTTTTCCACATGGCTCCATGCAATGCCTGGGCTTATTGACATTTCTGTAGGAAAGGTGTCAGTGAAAACTGGCCACATAATCATGCATTCGTGCAAATGAATTAAGGCAGCAATGTGATATGGAAAGAACAAAAAGATCTGGAGTCAGGGAGTCTGAAGTCCTGATTCTTCCACTTACCAGCTGTGTGATCTTGGGCAAGTCTCTGAGTCTGTTTCCCTATCTGTGAAACGGGGGTCATGATAATACTAACTCTACCTACTTCTTGGTGATGATGTAAGGAGTAATAGTGACAGTAGCAATAGTAGTAGTAATGATAATGTAGATCAAAGAGTTCTGTGTACTTTAAAGGACTCCTAAATATTTGTTGTTGTTGCTGTGATACAGTGAAAAGCACATACAGGTTTTGGAGTCAGACAGACCTGAGTTCTAATTCTGGCTCTACCACTCAGCAGCCATAAGACCTTAAATTCTCTGAATTTCAGTTTCCTCATCTGTAGAATTAGGATAGGAATACCTACCTCACTAAGCTGTCAGAAGGGCAGAAGGCTATTATACATATAAAGTGTGTAGTGTAATATTAGGGTGGAATGTAGTTGGAATGCACAAGCTGCAGTTCCTGTTCCTTATGTACTTATAGAACATGCTGTTTAGGAACAAATGGGGGAAGAATATGCAGAAGCAAAAAAAAGACATGGTCCCTGTCCTCAAGAAGCTTTTAGTCAGTTCAGAAGGTAAAACACACATACATTAAACAATATTGAAAGAATTACAGAACAGCAGATCAACAAGCTTGAGATGATTAACAGGCAGAGCCCTGCTTTCCTTAAGCTTGACAGTTTGTCAATACACCCTTATTGGATTCAAAACTGGTTTAAAGGAGGTTTCTTGTCTTGTTTGGGAGTAGAAGGAGAGGACTATTTACAGATGTATGACTGTTTTTCCTTATGGACCCCAGGCTTGTTTCTCATACCCTCATCCTAACTTTTCTAATGTTCTTCCTCTCTGTCCTACAATTAGCAGCCCACAAATACCAAAATGAAATCTTTGAAATAGAGACAGACTCACTCCTAAAAGCCTTGGTAAATGACCTGGTTATCCTGGACTGTTTCATTTACAATCTGTTGTATCAATCAGCAAGATGTGGACAGAGAATGGGAAGCTTTAACGAACATCACAGAAATGTTCCTTCACCAGTCACATGGGCTGTGCACATGTGGGAGGGACACAGGAGGAGACGGGAATGCCAACCACAGGCTCCTTGCACTAGGTGGGCTTGGGTCAGGCTGTATGGCAATGATGGACATGGATTCATGGGCAGAAAGGCATCCCAGAGTAGAAAACTTAGTCAAGCAGAGGCACAGAAGCAAGAGTTAGTTGTGTGCAGGGACTGGCAAGCAGGCTGGCTCAGCTAAGGTAAAGGAAAAAGAAAGCTCAAAAGAGACATGGGTTACAAAAGAGGATCTGAATGGAGACTTTGAATCCTAGGCTACAAAGTCTGGATTTGAGTACAGAGGTATTTTTGTCTTTTATTTCAAAAGCCCCCCCCTTTTAAGGATGTTAAAAATAATTCATTACAAAGTTTAAAAGCTATGAACCAATATTGCTCTGACATATTAAAAAGAAAATATGCTCTATGCTTCAATTATTCAATTTTCATATCCCTACGTGTCTAGCACGGTGCCTTGCAGACAGATAGCAGATCATCAGTATTTGTGAACTGAATTTTGTTGCGTTTGATATTATCTTGCATTTGCACAGAGAAAAAAGGTATGGTGTCTTATGGGACTTCTAATAACTCAACAACGAACAAGAGAAAAGCTACATCTTTGGGTAAAAGATTTACTTTTATCATCAAGATTTACAGAATTAGGAAGAGTATTAACATTCAGTAAGAAATTCTGCATAGTGCTTTCCAGGGATTTCTTAATGTCTACTAGACTGTGAGCAACTTGAGGGCAGAGTCCATGTCTTATCTGGCTATGATCTGCCACTATCTACTACACAACAGAGCACACAGTAGGTGCTTAGTAAATGTAGCATAAATGGAGAGTGGTAAAGACCATTTGTCAGGAATCATTCTCAAATTACTTTAACTATAGTTATTTCCTTGATGAGTCAATGTCGTCAGACATTCTGACAGTCCAGCAAAAATCAGGCCTCCTTTTTACCATACAGCCTGGATTTCACAACCACTAACTGGTATAACGTGGCTTCTTATAGATGGGGCATCAGGAGATCTACATTCTAGTCTCAGATCTTCTGCTAACTTGCTAGGTGTCCTTGGGCAAGTCATTTGCCTCTCTAGGTGTGAGTCCCCTCTTCTATAAAATGAGTGGTTGGACAAGATGATCCCCAATATTCTACACTAATTTCAACAGTCTAAGTATTAGGCTACTAAATCATTTTGATATGTTTAAAAAACCACTAGGTTTTCTAAAACACTCATTATTACTAAGCCTTTATTTCTAATGCAGATATTCTAAACCTAAGAGTCAAACACAGCTTCTTACCTAATTGTAACTGACATACGCCAAGACCACAAACCCTTCCTGCAAAACTACCAGCAGATAATTAAAATGATTACAAAGGTAAATCAAAGCAATGGCAATGCTACAAAGAAGGATCCAAATTCAATCATGGCACTTAATAAGCAGGCCATTTCATGAAGAGTTACTAGTCCTAAATTATGAAGGTCCTATCTAAAAAGGATGGCTAAGTGTCAGATATATGCATATCATGGTAAAACGGAGGTAATGTATATTGTAATGTGTATCAGGATTAAGATAGTCACATAGCAACAACTCCTTCATACTTACCTTCAATGCTATACACAGGCCTTAACACAAGTTAAGACTGCCCTCGTATCAAAAAGTACAGTGATGTCTACTGGATAAAGAGCCCATTCTAGGCACTGTGACAGTATCATGGCGGGCTTCTCATCTGATCAGGCATCTGGCCATGGAAGAGATAAGCCTCCAAGAATGTTCAACTGGAACGAAACATCATTTAGAAATTTGATCTTACTAAACGATAAGGAACCATAAACTATAAGGGCCTGGCCAGGTAAGAGGACATAGATAAAGCACGTCCAAGAACGGAAACCCTATTTTGCCCCAGCCTAACCCTTGGGACTGCTAATGGAAACCAAAAAATACTTTCTTAAAGATCTAGGGGTGGGAGATTATGGACTTTATACAATATTTAAAATTTTCTGGTCTTTTTTTTTTCTTTCCAGATAAAATTTTAACATTTTCCTGAGCCACCATTTCCCTGTAAGTATGGTACTCTGGGATGCCTGGGCTTATAGAACTTCTCAGAATCTTGAGAAGGTCCCATTTTTTAGGGCTTCTACTTCCTTTGTGACTCTTTCCCCCAGAAATGACAGTGCAATATTGGGGTTCAGATACTAATATACCCAATTGCACATTATAGAATAGGTCAGATGTGTATGTGTATAAAACACCTTACTTGACCTGGAAGCAAGAGAATACTCTTGCCCACAGCACATGTTTTTGTGCAATACAAACAAAGCATTCAATTCAAGTGTACTTGTTGAAAAACAGGACATAATTAAGCAGTTGGTAAAATGCATTCTTGTTTCCCACTTGCAGATCTCCCAAGAGTCCCTTCGAATTTACCTATACGAGTTTCAGCTTCCCGCTTGCCACTTAGCTTGATAACGACTCAAAAATCATTCCCTTGTTTTCAAGGGCTCTTCTTTCTTGTCTGCTCTGTGTACTACAGGGCAGTATTGACACATGGAATTAATGACAGGGTCTGTAATGAAACAACAGTCATGCAAACACCAGTCTGCTCTTTTGATAAAACAGCATGTTAGAGACCTATTCACCTCCCTCTAATTGAGTACTGCATAATAGTTCCGATCCTTTTATGTAACATATTTTGTTCTATGATTAGAAAAGAAGAAAAGGGGGGTAAATCTATGAGGCATTGCTTCCTTCAATCACCCCATGATTAATTCTCCATTTTTAATGAGGGTGGCTGCTATTTAGGCAGGTTCTGTTACATACTTGTTTTGTTGACTTTTGTACAATGCATAACAAAACGCAAGACAGGATAATTGAGAACCATTTCTTTGGCACAGGGATTCCTGCTCTTAATGTAAGGTTGGCTTGGAAAAAAGAACCCTGACATTTTAAATTAGCCATTTCATATTTAATTCCTTCTACATTTGAAAGATGGGGTGAGAAATTAGTATTTAAATAAAGCATTTTAATTAACATAGAGCTTTTCAAAAAATGCCTGTTAGCATGGAGCCTGTGATAGCCCTGAGAAGGAAGCTCTGCAGTCTTTGCTATAATTCCAAGTCTGAGAGTGCATATTATTTCAAGGTTTTAGCATCACTAGAATAGTTCATAATCCACTGCAGTGCAATGGATTTCTCAATAACATGTGATATTCTTATAAATTTTTTTTTTCTTTTTTGAGGCAGAGTCTTCTCTGTTGCCTGAGCCGAAGTGCTGTGG
>CAUYRT010046490.1:0-179730 GCA_963574885.1 Lepilemur ruficaudatus | reverse complement strand
TGTCCAATTAATTTCTTTCTATTTTATAGTAGAGACAGGGTCTCGCTCTTGCTCAGGCTGGTCTTGAACTCCTGACCTTGAGCTATCCACCCGCCTCGGCCTCCCAGAGTGCTAGGATTACAGGCGTGAGCCACCGCTCCCGGCCTTAAGTCCACTTTTTATTAGTAATGTGTCTCTTCAGTTGCCGTAAACTTCTGCTGCTTCTCCCCCTGGCAAAAAAATTACATGAGAATTTGAATTTTTGACGGAAAGCAGTCTCAAAATTACCTTAATGAAACAGAGAGATTGTCGTGGTCAATTACTTAAAGTACTTTCAGTAAGAGAGGAATTTTAAAAAGTATATGTGATATGAGCATTTCAAGAGTACATACGTTTATCCAACATTATCATTAGTCAACTCACTCTTGAGGGACCCTCTAAAATACTGATTTCCAATGAGAAATTAGGTTTGTTAGGGAGTAGAGAGTGCAGGAAAGGGAAGTTAACTCTAAAATGTGCAGAGTTAGTCAAGATGTTGGGATGACTGTGCAACCTTTAGAAGAGTTTTTATCACTTGGAAAACAATGGAAAAGGATGTCCCTTTCAAAAGACTTCAACTTGCTGTTCCGCCCACTTGTGCAGTCCTGACAGACGTGTGTGTTTCTGATGACAGCATTTCCAGGAGAAAGTGGAATCTCTGGAACAGGAAGCAGCCAACGAGAGACAACAGCTGGTGGAGACCCACATGGCCAGAGTGGAAGCCATGCTCAATGACCGCCGCCGCCTGGCCCTGGAGAACTACATCACCGCCCTTCAGGCTGTTCCTCCTCGGGTAGGTCTCACCTCACTTAGGTCACAGCACAAGCAGTAGGGCTGGGGCCCTCGGGAGAGGCAGCCATATAAAAGAAATTAGGAGAAATGCCAGGAGCCCCGTCATTCCCAGGTTCAACCTCTTGTCCCTTCCATCTTGAAGGTCAAGGGGTTACAGGGCATCTGCTTTCACTGGGTCATCTCAGCACAATAGACACTGGCACTCCTCCGCAGAGCAGTCAGTCAGGCTTCCCGGGGATTCACACCCGCAAGACCAGACTTAATATTCCCGAGGGAGTAGCACTGATGCTGTAATTGAAAAGCAAAACACAAAAGCTGGGAGGATGTCTTAGTCCCTTCAGGCTACTATCACACAGTACCATGGAGGGTGTGGCTTGTGAGCAAAAGAAATTTATTTCCATGTTCCAGAGGCTGAGAAGTCCAAGATCAAGGCACTGGCAGATTTGCTGTCTGCTGAGGGCCTGTTTCCTGGTTCACAGACCCTTTTTACAGAATCTTTTGTTGTGTTCTCCTGTGGTGGAAAGAGCAAGGCTGCTCTTTGGGGCTTCCTTATAAGGATAATAGTCCCATTCGTGAGAGTTCTGCCCTCATGATGTAATCACTTCTCAAAGGCTCCACCTCTGATCCCATCACATGGTGGATTAGGTTTCAACATAGGAATTGGTGGGGAGAAGACACAAACATTGAGTCCACAGCACAGGATCTTAGAAGTAACCTAGCCCAGTAGCCCAGTCTCCTCATCCTGCTAAGTAATGTAAATGAGGTCAAGAAAAGTTGAGCCTTGGCTGAGTTTGAGTTGTAAGAACTTTTAGTGGACTGATAGGAACTAGAACTCAAAGGCTGGGGGTGGGGCAGTCTCATCCATCAAGATGTCAGCAGTGACAAGGCTTATTAGAGGTTTTCAGTGCTCACTGCCCAAAAAGGCTTACCAAGTGGTGCAGACATAGGTTTCTTCACCGACACTCAGTGGGAGAGTTTACTTTGAAGGTAACGAATGTTCTGAGCATCTGCATACTTTATGTCTACTTTTTCTATCCATCATTGAGCAAGGGATATTGAAAGCCTTGACCATTATTGTGAATTGGCATATTTCTCCTAACAATGCTATTAGTTTTTGCTTTGTGTCTTTTGGCTCTGTTTTTAGGTGTGTAGATGTTTAGGGTTGTTACACCCTCTTTGAGCCCCTTCTCATGAAATGACCTTTCTGTCCCTAGTAATATGTTTTGCTCTGAAATCTACTTTGTCTAATATTAATAAATCTACTCTAGCTTTCTTTTGATTAATGTTAGCATAGCGTATTTTTCCATCCTTGTACTTTTATTTAAACTGTCTTTATATGTGAAGTGCATTTCTTACAGAGAACATATAGTTGGGTTTTGTCTTTTAGTTGGAAGACCAAGCACATTTAATGAGGTTGTTAATGTGGTTATATCTCAATCTATCTTCTTGCTATGTGTTTTCTATTTGTCCAACCTGTTCTTTGTTTCTTTTTTCCTTTTTTGAGGGCAGGGGAATTAAATGGATTTTTTTTTTTTTTTTATAATTCTCTTTTGTCTCCTTTGTGGGCTTGTAAATTCTATTTGTTAGTGGTTGCATTAAGGTTTATAGAAAACATTTTTAACTTATCACAATGATATTATACCAGTTCAAACAATATTTTACTGCTTCACAGAGAGTATGAGCACATTATAATAAAGTACTTCATTTTTCCTCTCTGTTTGAGCTGTTGTCATACTTTTTCTATACTACACTGTTGTTATTTTTCTTCAAATAGTAATCTTTTGAAGAGTTTTTAAATAATAAAAATAACACATATGTTTACCTGTGTAGTCGCCATTTCTGCTACTCTTAATTCTTTGTGCAGATCCAACTGTTACTATTTTTATTCTGCCTGAAAGATGTGCTTTAAAATATCTTAGATTGTGTGTAGGTTGGTGGTGAATTCTTTTGCTTGGTATGTCTGAAAATGTCTTCACCTCTGGTTTTCGAGGGGTTATTTTTGGTTTTTGGTTTTTTGTTTTTTTTTTACTGGGTATAGAATTCTAGATTGAGGATTTTTCTTCCATTACTTTAAAGATGATGCTCCATTGTCTGCTTATTTGCATTGTATACAACAGGAAATTTGCTATCTTTATCTTTATCTCTCTGTAAATAATGTCTTATTTTAAATCTGACTGCTTTTGCAGTTTTGCCTTTATCACTAGTTTTGAGTGATTTAATGATGACGGCCACGGTGTGGTTCCGTCTGCCCTTAATTCTGTCAACCCGTGTTTCATCATCTCACATACTGTCGTTTTCTAGAATATCTAGAAATTCACTCTTTACTTTTTTTTCCCTTCCCTAATATCTTCCATATTAATTTTTGAACCTATGGAGTAGAGTCATAAAAACTGTTTAAATTTCCATTTTTGCTAATTATAACATGTCAGTCAACTCTGAGCCAGTTTTGACTCGTTTATTGCATCATTTTATGCCTCATAGTTTTGCATTAGATGTTAGACACTGGATTTTACTTTGTTGAGTGCTGGGTGTTTTTGTAATATTCTTGAGCTTTGTTCTGGAGTGTAGTTAAGTTAGTTGGAAATAATTTGATCATTTTGGAGTTTGCTTTTTTTAGATTTGTTAGGTGGGATTGGAGCAGTTACCTGCCTGTAGCCAATTATGCCCCACTGGTGAGGCAGGACCCTTCTGAGAAATCTGCCGTGAATGTTAAGTTTTCCCGTCTGTCTGGTAGAAACAAGTACTGTTTCATTTCTCTGTGAACTTCTGGCACCATCACCTCTGATGCTCTTGGGTAATGTTTCCACCCCGGCCTCAGTTTCTTTCACATGCATGTGCTGATCGTCACTCGGCCCCATTCTCAAGGATCACCCCTTATAAATCTCTGGGTTCTCCTTCAGAGCACCTCCCTCCTCACCCACACTCTGTCCTGTGAATTTTAGCCGCCTTGTTCTCTCCAGGCTCTCACTTGATGTCCGTGACTCTGGGAGTCCTCCCAGCTCTGCCTGGGTTCCCCCTTCTTAAGCCGGGGCCTGGAAACGCAGGGCAGTAGGTTTGGCAGCTGCAGGACCTCATTTGTGCCCCTTTCTCAGAGATCACCGTCCTTCACTTGGTGTCCAACATCTTGCCGGAACATTGTGCCTTATATTTTGTGCATTCGTTGGTTGTTTCAGACGGGAGGGTAAATGCAGCTCAGTCTTGGCTGGAAGTAGAATTCTGTGTGTGTTTTGTTTAACTAAACCATTTGCACTGGTTTTCTTCACCATTTTGATTTTTCTTTCTGTCTATAAAGTTGTAGTGCACTGAAAGCCTTGAGCAGCCCTGGAAGAGCTCCTGGCATTGTTCCAGGTAGTAAGATAGTGTTGACCCTGTTCTATCCATGACCTCACTAGCCTCCGGAGATGGAGTGGCTGGTTACGGGTGACACCGCTGGTAAGGAGCAGGGTAGAGCCATGAATCACCACTGCCCACTGCAGTGCCTTCTCGCTGAACCAGACTTCCTCTCTGAACAAAGAGCTTTTGAAAAGGAATATTCACATTAGCGTTTTCATTTTCTATTGGCAAAAAATGTCTCTGTCTTAGCAAGGCACGACTCGGTAAAATTCTGTTTATGTCTCTCTGCAGATCAGAAGTTCCTTGATTCCTCTCTTTTTTGGAGGAACATGCTTTTGGGGTAGGAGGTATAGGGATCATTCGCCAGAGCAGGGCAGGGGTGTGGGTGCTGAGACCAGAGCCTTAAAAGCAGATGCGACGTGAAGTGTTCCAGCGGAAAGCCCAAATTTCTGAAGTCCGAGCTTTGCTAACTGGTCACTGATAGGCTAAAAATAAGACGAGAACTGAGAGGCATCTTTAACAAATGCACATTTAAACTCCTTTGGTTTAGTCTCATCAGCCATCACAGGAAAGGCGCTGGCAAGAAGAATGTTTGCCAGAGGTTCAGGTTTTATCAAAGGGGGCAGTTGTACTATTTTTTGTTTGTTTTTATAGCCACTCCAGCATTCTTTTGAGGGGATAATTTCAGACTGGTCCTAATGGTTCTTGTGAGTCTGTTGATCACATCATATAGAATTAGCATGTTTATTTGAAATAAAAAACTGGATTAGGAAAAACTATTTTACTGTTAAAAAAAATGAGACTCCTATTGATTGATCCAGGATTCCTGTTAAAGTCTCACCTCAAAAATGCATAAATCTCTTCTTCATAATAAAAAAGTGGGGCTGGGTAGTCACAGGCCTGAAATCTTGGGGCATTACCTGCCATTTTTGTTAAATTACCATCTTTGAGTGTTCATTTAAATTTTAATGTATGGTTTGATGCAGTACTTACTTCTGCACCTTGGAAAGCTCAAGAAAATTTTAAATCCCTTCTTGAGGACTTTTATATATTGCTCTTGAAAGACATAAATTGAGACCTTGCCAGTGATTGTCTGAGGAAGGCTACATCTTTGGAGCCATACATAAATATTTCTGAGATCTCCCTCATCCTTAACATACTGGCTAAAAACTATCAAATACTGTATTCAGTAAATGTTATTTCAATATAAGTGAATAAATTAGTGAAAGTTTTCCTATAGATTCTATAAATGTCATCACTTTTAGAATTATTATCTCTTTAACCCTTACCAAACTCTATCATGTATTCCCAGACTTGCAAACGTGGGGTTTTCAAACAACATGGATTATTTTCAATTTTTTGAAGCTCAGGTTTAATTGATACTTTTATTCATATTTTTAAATCTAAACTTGGAACTATTATGAAATCATATTCTTGTGCAGCTAGAATTCTGTTCTATGAATTTCATTTTGTAAGTTCCTATGACTATATGTACTGTATGTTCCAAATTTGCTGTTTAATTAATAGGTACATCAATGTATGTACCTATACATTGATACATTGAATGACCAACCTAAAAATGTACTATTTGCTTCATATTTAGAATCATATATATTATATTTAAAATAAACACTTCAAATATTACAATAATTAAAAGTTTCTTTTTTCTTTTTCTTTTTATTTTTTTTCTGAGACAGGGTCTCACTCTGTTGTCCAGGCTACAGTGTAATGGCATCATCATAGCTCACTGCCTCGAAGTCCTGAGCTCAAGCGATGCCTCAGCTTCCAGAGCAGTTAGGACTGTAGGCATGCACCACCGCGCTCAGCTAATTTTTCCATTTTTTATAGAGATGGGGTCTCAATATGTTGCCCATGTTGCCCAAGCTAGTCTTGAACTCCTGACCTCAAGTGACAATCCTCCTGCCTTAGCCTCCCGAAATACTAGAATTACAGGTGTGAGCCACTGCACCTGGCCTGAAACAGTTTCATCTTTTCCAGACCCCCCAAAAATAGAGCAAAGCTGTGTCTTTGCATTCTGGATAAACTCTTACTCTGTTGAGGGCTAGTGACTGTTCTAAAGACCAACCTCTTGGAAAATCAAGGACACTTTTTTTCTCCTCCAGAAAAATTAGCTTCCTCTCCAAAGTTTGCATCGCGCATGTTTAACTTCTGTTGGCTTTGGAGGCCTCTGAGCTACCAAACTTAAGAACTACTTAAAGCCAAGCTCAGCATGCATTAACCAGCTCTACAGTCCTGTGCTTCCTGCTTCTTGCTTTGTCAGGGCTCACACTCAGGCTCCTCATAGCTTCATGAAGTAGGAGCTGAATCCTGTCTGAGCCTTCTTTCTCACAACTGTTAGGGTACTGCTTCTTCACAGATGTGGAGAAGATGATGCTGTTTTCTGACTGTTGAATGTTCTCTGTAATCTGAAGAGAAATTAGACTTGCTGTGGAAACCTGTACTGTTAATCCAAAGGCTGGATAGAGATTTTTTTTTAAATAAACGTTTTATTGTAAGCCTAGGTCTGGGAAAACGAAGCAGCCTCTAATTAGTAAGAATTGAACTATTTAAAAGGTAAATAACCAAACCTTTCTTTGTAATTCCGAGATTTTTGATGTTTTTATAGATACTTAGTCTAAATCTTCCAATAGACAGTATTATTAGTTATTATCCTGCCTTCGCCTACTTTTAAGCATTTTCTAAGTGGAAGTGAAAACATTTCCATGTACATCTGTCTACTTGTGCCAGCTGTGTTGTTTCGATTTTTCCAGTGTCTCTCAATTGCAGCCGTCTTATCCATGCTGAATTTTATTTCATGCCTGTGTTCGCTGCTTCACACTCAGACACTCAATGTGTGAGTAAAAATTTTTTGGCAGTTTCTATAACACCAGCATCCTTTCTTTTCTCATTCCTGAGTACTTCAGCCAAACATTACATTTTCTTGAGATCCCTGAAAACTTCTTTATAGAATCCCGTGGTAGAACATGAATGTGGTGAGACTCTTCATTGAGGAGCACGGTTTTATCAGTAAGTGGAGATTTTGCTCGATGCTTTTTGGTGAATTCTAGTGACAGGGCAATAAATGTTCTAAGAAGCAGCAATCATTTGAGACAAAAAGGACAGGAATTAATGGGTGCTTTGTAACAGGTGATGCCATGGGGAGGTTCCAGCTAATCAGTATTTAGTCACAATGGGATGTTGATTCCAGTTAAATCAGTCTTTGGCCAGTATGCAAGTTGGTGTAACTGTAAGTTTTCTAAAGCAAAAAATAAATTGCAGTGCTATGTTAGTTTTTACTTGATGTTACTGATCATCCTTCTCCCTGCAACCTGTCATTTTCTGTTCATTCCTTTTGGAATAGCAAATAGCAAGCATTCTGCAAAATGTATGTATATAGCATATCTCTCCAAGGTCAACATGGGACATCTGTACCTCAATGTAATAGTTGCTAAATGAGTTTAGAATTATTTGCTAAGTTCTTAATATGTGGAGAGATGAGTACTGCCATGTTTAAGGCATTCTACCAGCAAGTTTTAAATATAGTCAAAATTTTGTAGAGCTAATCAGAATGTTCTTAAATGTAAAAACTGGTAAGTTAAGAATCACCTTTTAGGAAAGTCAATAATTACCCCTATACCTTATGCATTTCTTATTTACTCAATCACCATTCATTTATTTTTAGTTGAGATTTGTATAAATCGGTGAGCCCAAGGGGGCTGGTTAACTTGAGAGCTTTTTATTGCAAACTCAGTAACAAACAGTGGGTGGTAAGAAAAATGAGAGAATTAGCATTTATTGAACCAAATCCTATAAACTATGCTGAGTGGTGAACATGCTATTTCAGTAAAGCCTCTCAGTATTAACTCCTTCCCTTTGAATGTTTACCAAGCTCAATAGACAGATCTTGCTACAGACCAACGGGAAGTAATATAACCAGAGTCACTACTGTTTTCTGGTTTTAATTAAGTTAAATAGAAAATTAAGAGGTATGTTGGAAAGGCATTAGCTTGAAAGCTATCCTGTGCCTCTGAGACTGTCTTCATCACCCAGATTCCCTCAACAGCAGAGCCTCACTCAGTCACTGCCTTCAAAAT
Source organism: Lepilemur ruficaudatus (assembly GCA_963574885.1). Lineage (NCBI taxonomy): Eukaryota > Metazoa > Chordata > Mammalia > Primates > Lepilemuridae > Lepilemur > Lepilemur ruficaudatus. The sequence continues at coordinate 171,493 of CAUYRT010046490.1, read as the reverse complement.
GCAAATAGATTTTCATCAGATGCTGTGAAAAACTATAGCACCAAGATGCTACGCTTTCTTCCTGTAAACATACCTATTTATATGTGAATGCCTATTTGCATTTCATCCTTGAAAATGAAAACCTATTAGAAAAATAGAAATATTTAGTTTTGTAGATAAGTGCATCGCACATTATTTAAGGATCTGGTAATTATTCACCTGCCCGGCATTAATGATATTTGCCTGGATGGGCAGCAAGGGGTCTTCACCCTAGAAACATGTGTACATACACACAGACACACACACACAATTTCACATATATTTCAAGGAGTTCATTCATTTTGCGAAGCTTAATCGTGGATCCCAGTTTAAAGATACAAGGCCATGTGGATCTTAAGAAGCTTTATCTGGAGTTTTCTTATATAAATGTTTTTAAATCAACAAAAACCCATGGAATTTCTGGTAGGTCAAAACACTAGCTAGGTGTGAAAGGAGGGGAAGGTAAAATTAAAAGAAATACAAATGTGCTTATCTTTGAACATTTTAACCAGTTGGAGGATATATGAAGCAAAAATGCCAAAGTTTAAGCATGAATATGCAAAATTAAAGCAGATTGCTATAAATCTCAAAAAGTCAAGAATATGTCACAGTTGGCATTTGTTGGATGATCAGACCATTTGACAAATCTTTTCAAGGGTCTGTATTCGTTTCAAACATCTTTTGTTTACAATTTCTTCTGCAACTCTCTGAGATTTGCCTTCTGGGTTGCATTAATAATCCCGTTCATCGTTAAGAGCTTCAGCATGTTTTACTGCTTGACTTAACCAGACTTGAATATGTACAGGTACAAACAATTTCCAGCCCCTTCGTGCTCACAGATCAGAAGATCTTAGCTCTATATCCACTGTATGCTAAAGTTTGTCTGAAAGCATAGATCACCGGATTGGTTTGGTGCTAAATTTCAGTTCTATATGCCGTGTTCACTGACTTATAGCTGTGGTCTATGTAACCAAAATAAATCATTCCTGAGAAGCAGCAAAGTATCCTGGAAAAAAACTATGAGTTTTTTTTTTCTTCTCAAATACGAGATTTGACGAAAGGTCACTGATTTGTGAGAGACGGGATTAAAACCACTCTTATTTTCTACTTTTTATATTACATAGTATAAACACCTGTCTTTAATTCCCAAGTTTGCCATCTGTATCACCTATAACTAGGAAAAGTAACTAAATAAAGAGCTTTTTCCTACTTCACCTGCAAATTGAGGTTAATTTTTCTACTCCTTTTGCAATTAACGTTGTTCTAGCTTTTGTTAGCCATAATTTGAAAAGCAAGAGGATTAATTGAAGGTTGAGACAAAACTGTGAAGTAGGAAAATGTCTTTCCCCGCCAAGAGGAGAGAGATTGTTAGGGGGAGATATATGAAGGCTTTGGTGGCGGATCCCAGTTAGGAAGTGATCTGCTTCCATGTGAAGGAGGGGGCAGATGGGAGATGACTTTCTGGGTGCTGCTGTGTCCTGTTATAGCACAAAATCAGAGCCAACGCAGTAAACTGGATATCTGAGAGGGGATGTTGGTATAACTTCTTGGCCATGTGCAGAGGTTTTGCTCTGGCAACGTGAGCTAAGTGGATTAATAAAAGTTAGTTATCCAATATCTTTTCATCTGATGTGTCCATATTATTGAAACTTGAGAAACACCAAATGGGCAAGGGTGTGAGACGCTACTGCCATTTTCTCTGCTGCTTCATCAGCACTCCTGTCTTCAACTTGGCATAGAATCGTAATTTGCCCTCTTATTCTTAAACTACAGAAATTGTTTGTGTGCTTTTATGAAAGAAAAAAAAGGAAGGTGGATAAATTTTGCGGTGGATTTTAAAAATTTAACTCAACTCCTAGCTTTAAAGACAAAAAACATTGTGATCCAGAGGTTCCCACAGCAGCTCTCCAAATATTATTGTTATTATTTTCAGATTTTTCTTGCAATATTGAGAGTGCATTTGACATTCTGAAGGCAAAAGTGGAAAAATAAACTCAACAAAGACCATGTCAAGCACAGAGAAGTTTAACTCCCTTAAGTGTGATTTTTAAACCTGTGCACAGAGATTTTGTACATTTTACATTATATGCTCAAGATTTCCTGAAATCTAAGGTGTAAAACTGTGAAAATAATGGCCCTGAACCTATTTGTGAAAGCAGGAGAGAATTGCTTTTTCTTGTTCGGTGATTAACTTCCCTGGTCACAGTTTGGAAACCACCAGGGTGCAATTTAATGCTCCAGGAGAGGGTTTTCTGAATAAGTCCCTTGTGACCTGGAAAGGTTAGGGTGCATCTCATAGAGTGAGTCACTTATTTCCTTCTTCTTGGCAGGATTACGCCCAGGGCTTTTAAAAGCTCTTGACAGTTCACTCCCTTCCATCAGGAAATGGTTCAAGGCACAAGTGTCTATTATGATAAGGTGCCAGATTTCTAGATCAAGCGTAAAGCCACAGAGTGGGACAACGGAGTTGAATAATCATGTTTTCGTATACTTCCCATGTGAACTGTCCAATAATAAGCTACGTATTCAGATGTGATTGGCATTGAGTTGTCCTGGCTGTCATCTGGCAGTCAAACATACGTGATTGATCCCAAGTCCCAGCAATGCCAAATATGAGGAATTATACAAAAGAACCAAGTGAAAAAGATAATACATCTGAGAAGTGGGGAAGTTAATACAAAACATATCAAAATATGAGAAACCAATATATGAGATCTTTTGAAATTAAAGAAATGAATCTTCTGGTTGAGACTAGTTTGTATTAATATATGTTGTGGGGTCCATTAAGTGTTTTCTGGGCAGAGTTCCCAGTTAAAACAACTTATTAAAGGATGCCAGCACACTGCTTAGACAGATAAAGGGGGTTTGTAATATTATATCAGCATTTCCATGAAAATTGGAAATGCTTACTCTTCTAAGTAAGAGAGATGCTTATTTGCCATTTGCATACCATGAAAGATGTTCTATACTTTTGGACCTACTTCTGAAATTATATTTAGCACTAGGTTATTCATTAATTTAATTAAAAAACATTTATTAGCAACCAAATTGTGCCAGGAACCGTGCCAGCAGGCAGAAATATGTTATGCTTTTGTTTTGTTCCTAGAGGTGAAAATGGTTAATGCCTCAAAATGTAAATTTTCTGTTTCTCTTTCCTCTCACTGTAGATGAAGGCTAATCTATTTTATTAATAGTAATGCCTATTCTTAATCCTTTAAGAATTTCTTTTTAAATGACTTTTTAAAAGGCAGTGTGGTTGTGAGGTGAATTTGGTACAAATTGAAAAGTACCACATCAGTTACAGACAGACACTATGTACTATGGACTAAACACTTTCTAAAACAGTAATGACGATAAATAGAATTGGATATAATGAGTCTCCCTGGGACAGATCTCTTCCTTCTGTTTTCTCTATTCTTTGCTGTAAATTTTAATAATAAGATTAGCCACCCAATGCCAATATAACCAGATTGTAGTGTTAATGTAGACTGTGTCTTAACTCTGAGATAGGAGGAATTTACTAGAAAAATTATTTACTAATTACAGAAGATTTAAAATCTTGTGACTAAAAATTATTTACATGCAGGTTAAAAGCTTCTTAAACTCTACCAATTAATATCTTTGTCATAAGCCACTGAATTCTTATGTTTTTATAATCATATGAATAACGCACTTTAATTGTGAGTATTGTGACAATAGTATTAGCAGTTACTTTAAGAGAGTATGTTTCTATAGTGATAACAGGTATTTTTTTCTACCATTCCTGTAAGAATGTTTCTGTGTTTTTAATTAAAATCTTAAGAAATTCATCTTTGTCCTAGAATAATAAAATAAACTTCCCTAGACAGCCAAGAGACATTGTTATTCTGAGATACATTATATAGCTCTAGTAATAACTGATGTTAAGCCTTGGGGATTTACATTCTGGCTAAAAGTTGTAAGTACAATTATTTCTTTATTTGAATGAAACATGCATGAATCATATTACAAAAGGAGGACTCTTTTTTTTTAACCTAAGGTAAATGAAAATGTGAAAATACAGAGAATAGTACTTGTTTTTCTTTCTTAACTAAAAATAGTGTTTGTTTCTGGGGTGCACAGAGGACAACCATTTTATCTGGTATGATTTATCTGCCTACTCTCCAGCGTAGGAGCTAATCTGATTGTTTTTTCATTTGTGAGCATGATTCCTAGAAATGTGTTTACATGGCCAAATCAGCCAAGCAGAACCCTGTAATTCATTTATTGAGGGATATCCTGAATTATCTTGATGTCCTCAGGCTTTGTTTGTCGAATAGGCCTTAGGAAGGAGTGAGGATTGGGTTTATGCAGGTGCACACACGATGTGTATCTGGCTCACATAAACAATGATGAGGTCAGAGCTCACTGTGGGCTCCTAGGGTTCATCATCTCTGGAGGAGCTGAAGCCTGGGGAATCCTGAGAGCTTGGTGTGCTCCTGTGTCATTTTCAAGCCCTAGGGATTTTCAGGGTAAGTTAAGAATATATTTCTGAATATATTTTGAAGCCGTATGGCAGTATTAAATGAGATCAGCAATTGAAAACATGTGAACACATTCACCATTTCATTATCCACTTTAATAGAAGATAAGGGTGAATTTAGCACTAGAATCCACGAATGTCACAAAAGCCTAACTTTTGACTAATATCTTGAATCATTTTCCAGTAATCCTAATCCTCCGTCCAGATGGACAGAGGACGTTCCTATCTTGCTATTTTCCCTCCTTCCACATTAGTTTAATAATTGGCTAAATAATTCTATGAGTTAGCTAAAGAGTAACGGAATGCCAGAAACCTGAGCTAGTAATCGAGAGACTGAACAAGTTAAATAGGAATCTTCTGCACAGTGAAAAAGAGCCGATATTAACGTGCCCCGAAAGAATCTTACCTGAGCTTATAGGAACTAGAAATTCAGGCAAGGACTCCTGGAGCATACTCTCTTTCCTAACCATTCAGGTATTTCTTTGTTTTCAACTCTGTAAGTTGCTTCATAGAACTGGTCTTTACCTTGGTCCATTTTAGATCCTTCTCGAAAGGCAGGATCACTTAGTAATTACGAGAAGGGGCTCTGGAGCCCGGCAGCTGGGCTAGCCTGTTCTCGCTGTAACGCTGACTAGCTCTGTGACCAGGGGCCAGCAGTGTGGCCTGTGTATCCTCAATCCTTATGCCTCGTGCCTCGTTTGTCAGGTGGGGTGAGCCGCTGGACCTCTGTCAGAGATGAAATGTGATGAGTTACCATCCGTAAAGATTTAAAACACTGTCTCATTCACTGAGATTTAAAGATTTAAAACACTGTCCCATGTAAGCAAGCAGTCGGCACATGTTGAACTCTTACGGCTTAGAGGAAAGAAGTGGGTGGGGGAGTTGGAGGTGAGGACTAAGTGGATGAAATAAATAGATGTGAATCGAGCACCTGCAACAGACTACACGTCATGCTGGGTAACTAACACAGGGCATTTTTGATCCTCAACACCAAAAGATACTGCTCTCTAAATTGCACAGATGGGAAAGTTGTGGCTTTCGTATGTCTTTAAAAATGGATGTTAACGTTAATAATTAGCAAGTGGGAACGTATGCTGTTTGGGGTGACAGTGGAAGGAAAGGGGGAGACCCGGATGTTAGTTATCAGAAATGACTTCTGCATTCTCTAGACTGAAATTCAGCTGAAAACAGTAATGCCGAGGCCCATGGAGAGCACAGCGTCCTAGGGCACTCGCTTGTTGGTGACAGTCCTTTTAGGATAAAACACCTTAAAGGAACATTCATAGGTGACTGGCTGAAAAAGAGAAAAATGTTACAATGAAAATTGATTCTTCAGTTTTTAATTGAAGTGTTTTTTTTTTATTTGAACTCTGTAACAGAAAAAAAAAATTCCATTTTCTTCAAAACAATAAATCCTTTTCAAGAGAGAAAAATGAAATAGAGCAAGTAGGAAAGTACATAAAGCCAGTCAGCTGCATCAGTGCGGGGCCGGCACGGACATCGTGGATAAATGCACTTAGTTGAAACCTTTTCTGTCTCCAGCCTTGGAGGTATAACGGTAATTAGAACTAAAGGGATTTCTTAGGCTTTGGTGCTTAATAACAAGCAAGCGTCAGGGGTATGCAATATCCTGATCTCACCATCCTGCGTGTATAATATCCTTCACAAGCAACAATAGTCAGCCTTCAATTGCTGATGTTTTAAAATGTTCTTTTTTTAAAATTAGCATGTATAAACCTATCATCTTTTAAATATGAATAGATACAGCTTGTCAATTATTATCTCTTTTACTACTTTCCTTCTTGTAAAATTTAAAAGGTCACTCTCTGATTTGTAGATTCAACCAGATTTCACAGCACAAATCAGAGTTTCAATGACAGGTTGCAGAAAGCTGTGTTTCAAGCTGTGGTGTCTGCCTTTCTTGGAATTAGGGGGAAGTACATTTCTTCTAGGAAAAAAGAAATGAGGAAGGCAGATGAGGGCAGGTTTATTTTATTTTTATTGTATGTACTTGCTTTCTTGAGTATGGGAGCATGACCTCTGGCAGGATTCATCAAGCAAGTACAGAGCACCCTCTTTGGGCCAGGCACCACATGGCCCAATAAAGAGAAAGAGTAAGGCCACATGTGGTCGTATGGATCTCACATTAAAGAGGGAAGTCAGAAACAGAGATATTTTAATAAGTTGTGGTACGTAAATTAATGAGGATTTGCACAGCTTTTCACGGGAGCACAGAAAATGGGCACCAAATTCCACCTGGGATGGCAGGGAGATGATACTTCGCTTAACTAAGCAAAAGGGGAAAGAGAGGCACCTCCCATGGAATATGGATAATGCAACAAAAGCATTGTAACTCTCTGTCACACCACTGCTACCACCACACATCCCATCTCTGGGAATAAATTTCATATCTTCCAACTTGTTTTCAAGGTGTCCCTCTCACATAGATTAATAAGAGCTAGGTTTGCCCAAATGGCCAAAATTATATTCCTGACATGAATTTTATAGCTGGTTTTTTTGTTTTAGTGAAGAACATAATGTATATCTTTGGAAATCATTTTCCAAAATCACATAGTAGAATGCATACAGCAATGGAATTGCTGAAGACAAAGGAGTCTTTGTTCTTTTTTTTAAAATTAGGATGAATGTTTTCATGTAAAACTGGGATGAAAATGAAATGGAACCAATTACAAAAAAAATAGAAGCACTTAAGAAGAAACATAATTGTTGCTGAAAAAGAATCCAGTGGCTCAGAAAGGACTTAATTAAATTTCAAAGTGAAATAAATACAGTTTAGCAATGGCCTGTCTCCTAGAAAAATAAGATGTCTCTCAGAGCTTATCACGTATTTCTTGGTCTACAAATTAATAGTGGTTAAATTGCCTATTATTTTTTTCATTTCAATTATTGTGCTATTATATATTACTGATGATGGGATTATTTGTGCAATATTACTTCTGGTTTTTAGACTGTGTGTATAGAAATGTAGTCTAATATATGCCCCTGTATATTTGGGTGGGAGAAGAGAAGGACCTAACTTAAATCTGACAGATCCAAAATCTGTTTTCCTTCTGTAGCAGATGCTCCTGTTGAAAAAGAAAATGTTTGTTAAGGTGAACTCCCATTATATATGTTGAAAATGCATAGTACTCTTTTAGAAATGAAGAGTGCCCCATCTAAATGATTACTCATGAAGAAAGAAGTGGGAGAAATGTTTAGAAGGGAGAACGGCAAAAAGATGACTTGTGATGCTTCCAAATCACAGGATGAATGAGTGGGACCTCTAGACGCAACGCCAGTAGAAGAAGCAATATTTTGCACAAACCTGAACACTTTTTTTTTTCCGTTTTCTCCCCCACAGCCTCGTCATGTGTTCAACATGCTAAAGAAGTATGTCCGTGCAGAACAAAAGGACAGACAGCACACCCTAAAGCATTTTGAACATGTACGCATGGTGGATCCCAAGAAAGCGGCCCAGATCCGGTCCCAGGTAAGCGCTGACTGTCGTACCCATCTGCAGCTCTCACAAGCCAGTGTTCTTGCTCCTTGGGTCAGTGACAGGATTCCAGGCATTTCAAGAGCACTTATGGGTGTTGTGTGCTCAGTGTCAAGAGCTCCTAATTCCTGGTAAATCCTAAAGGTTGCTCTGAAAACAGTATGTGTGCCTTGGCATTTTCTGAGTGTCTACTGCTCTTGATTCTTAAGGAACCATTTAAAACTCTTGACAACAAAAATGAAGAAAAGGAAAGTTATGTGAAGTAAAACCTTTAAAATCGATTCAACTAAATTATGGCAGGCAATCATAAACTTCATTGCTACCACAATGTTTGGGTTTAATATGAGCCTAAATGAAGCCCTGTAACAGTATGTGTTATACTCGCCTGTTCCCAAGGGTTGAAAACTGGGACCTAGTACAGGAAATTGAAAATTTTATATTTCCTTGAATGGAAGAATTTTTGAAAGTAATATATTTAGCGTGAAATATCCAGTCAAATTGAAATATGTCATTTTCTGTTAGAAAATTTGCAAAAAAGTATATTTAGGACATCGGGACGATTCAGGGACCCTCAGTATTGGGAAAGCTGGCAGAGGTGGTCTTTCTAGTTGGCTGCTGTAAGTGTACACAGTAGATGGTCAGTTTAAAGGTAAGTCTTAAAGCCGAGCTCAGAAGTTAAAGAACAAAGAAATAGGAGAACAAGAAAAATAAGGTTGCCCTATGAGATAAACATTCCAGCAGTGTTTGTCACTTATATTGGAAACGGTGCGTGGTAAGAAAAATAACTCTTCCTACCCCGGGCATTGTTTACCTGGAGCTGTCATCCTTTGGTGCAGGTTATGACACATCTCCGTGTGATTTACGAGCGCATGAATCAGTCTCTCTCCCTGCTCTACAACGTGCCTGCAGTGGCCGAGGAGATTCAGGATGAAGTTGGTAAGCAAGCTGTTCTTTTGATGTCGTGCATTTAAATATATCCCCCACCCCGCCCCCGAGGAAAATCGGGGAAGTGAGTTGTCTGTATCAGGGATGTGGAAGTTAAAAGAGCAGATTGCCTTTTACAGTGAAACTCTTGGAGAATGGAACTAGCTCTCTTGCCTCAGCAATTGCATCGGGTTCTTACCTCTTCATACTTATGACTTGTGGTATAGCTGTGTGATAATGAGCCCCTTGTTACTGAATTATATGTAGCAATTTTTTTCTAGTTTGTCCAGTCTTCAGGGTATTGCTTTATGATGCTTTGGTACTTAATTAAGGGGGAAGAAACTCTTTTTTCGTCTCATAAGTCGCACGACAGCACTACTTTACAAATGAAAAAGCTCAAACTTAGAATTTCAGTGACTCACTTGCCCATGTCACATGCATCCTAAGTAGCACAACCAAAACACACAGCTGTGACTTCTGGCTTTGAGGTTATTGTTATATTAGGACACCACTCTCTTTGATGGAAAATGGTTCTCTGAACCACATGTTGTTTAAACTTAAAAGGTAATGGGCTGTTAATTATTGAAATACTTATACTCCCACAAGAACGTGGAAAAATAATACAGAGAGGTCCCATGCATCCGTCACCAGTTTCCTCAATGGGAGACACCTCACATATCTGCAGTACATTATCAAGGCCAAGAAATTGGCACTTCATGTCCACTGTCCTTTGTGAACCTAGTTTTCCTAGCAACATATTTAATATTTCATATGAGTTAAGTTCTCCCATTTTGGTTTTCCTTACAAAAGGGATTGAAGTATCACATAACATGTAAACCTCCAAAATGCCTGCATTTGTCTAACTTCACCTTGCAGTGATACACAGATGACGATTATGATGGTGCATATTTCAATATAAAGCAAGTGTATGTACCCTGGAGGTTTAGTGCGTATCAGCAAGTAAGCTGTATGTGTCTGGCATATCCTTCTCCATGAAGAATCCTGCCGTTTGTTAATTGCATTGGAACCAGATACAGGTTATCACCTGAAATCAGAGCACCCAGGATGTTGTAGACGGATGCACCCATTACAGCAGTCCCCACTTTGAAGTGCCTGAAACACTGTTCAAGAGAGCAGCTGACTCGCTTTTTCCATTTCATGCCAATGCTATTCTGCCCTTTCTTTTCTGACTTAATACTTACTGCCTTGTAAATGTTTGTATTACTATCAAGCATTTGGCATGAGTCGGGTGATGATGGTCTGTTTAGTACTGTGTATTAATGAACAGAATCAACTGTATTTCCAGCTACTTTAAAAAGAAACTTCATAATGTGTCATCCAAGCTTTTGTTCAGAAGAAGGGGACTCAATGTTGAGCAAGAGCTTCTGAAGATAGTGAAGTTTTAGTCTACTCCAGGGACTGAAAAACTTCCAATTAATTTTTCACTCTATTAAGTTTCTTTAGGAAATGAATATACCTTTTAGATATATTTGGAGGATAGAAATCAGTAAGAAACTTCTGAAATACTGTATATTAAGCAAGTATAAGAAAGTTCCCCAAATAGTTATAGAAGGAGCAAAACCAAATAATTAATCACATTCATAATGAACTGAAGCTAAAATCTCGTAGGTGATGTAGTTTGGCCTCATAGCTCTCTTAAGCCTGTTTTCATATGTGATTTTAATGGAGGTGGCGGAGGTAATACCACACTCCAGGGAAATGAGCCATTCCAAAGGTCTAGAAAATTTCTGACCAATATTCCACTCTAACCCAGTAATTATGGTTGGCTCTTTCTAATTAGATTATTAGAACTTTTTATTCAGCAATATGCTGCTGAAAACAGCCACTAATGAGTCACACTTCCACAGAACAGATGGTGATTCAGATATCGTGAGTGTTGCAAAATGCCCAAGAATAGGGCAACACAGTAAACTTCAAATCTCAGTGACAAGGAGGATATTTAGATAATTAGAATCATGGAATTTTTTTCTTTGAAAAAAATGAAGAAAGCTCAGCCATTAGGCTGAATTAAGAACATATTATTTTAAAAATATGCATTTTTGTCATTCTAAACACGCTACATACCAAATTCTGAAAGATAATCTTTTTAAAAATCTTTCATTTGGAATCCTAGGTGTTTCCATTTTTTGATGGCTGTTTCCTATAGAAAGAGAAACTTGCAGTAATAAACTTCGATTAACTAGACCTGTGCACCATTTGCACTCCTAATACCAAAGCAACAGAAAGGGCTTGCTGGGGAAAATGTCCAGTTTTCTGGGTTGAACTTAGTTGTCTTCTATAGTCCTTTTCTGTTTAAAGGAACACTTTAGAATAATTCACTTTCCAGTAGGAATATAGATGAAACAAGATTGGCCATGGGTGCCAGTTGCTTACTGCATGGTATTGAGGGTTCCTTAGATTATTCTCTTTATTTTTGTATACATTTGAGATTTTTCATAATAAAAATTGTTGTTTTTAGCTAACTTTCTAAATAGGATCTTCATAGATTTCTTCCAGTTTATGTCTTGTATGCTGTTAGTCTCTGATTAACTGCTTTGTCATTTGTCTGATTTCGCATTTATCTGCCATTTCTGTATATAATCAAATTTTAGATTTGGAGTCAGTTCTGTGCCAATAAGGAGGATACAGAAATTCCAAGCTGCTGGCAAAGTGACAAGATTTGAAAGTACCTACAAATGCATGCCTTTTGCATAAAAGTGTATGCTTATAAATGCAGGCAATTAGGACATGTTTAAGGCAGTCAGATACCTGCAGAGAGATACAATAGTTTAATTAATAATGATAGCAAGTGCTCTCTGGAAAGTATCTTTAGTGACAGTTATGTTCGCTTCCATGAGTGTGCTCCAATTAGAATTCGCTGTTATGGGTGAAAATGAGGAAGAAGGAGCCCAGCTAGATAGAAGGAATGCTATGGTGAACGTGGAAATTGGCATCAGATTTGTAAGAACAGCAAACGGTGCCTAGAGACTAGAGTTCATAGTGCCAGTGAGTTCTGGCTGTGGCCCTGTTTTTTTCTTTTGTGCTTCTCTGAGGCATCCTGTCTGTTTATGCTACTTTCCTGCTAACTCCAGTGAACCCCAAATCCCTAGATCTGGCAACAGCCCATCCACTGAATCCCCCTGCCATATTCCAGACTGTTGGAGCCTCCAATCACTACTGTGTATAAGAGAGAACTCACTGTGTCCCTCTGGAAGTTTACTTGTTTTATGCTCTTAATTATAGGTTCTCTTGGTTGGCCTAAACTTACCCATGACACTTTCTTCTCCCTCACCCATGATTTCTTAACAGTCTCAAGTTCTATATATTCTTCCTCCCGCATCCATGTGGAATCTCCGTTCTGCACATCTACCTTAGTTCAGATCCTGTCCTTTTATCAGTTTTATCAGTTATCAGATTCCCAGCTACTGACCTTATCTCATGTCTCACAGTGGTCCCCTCCCACCCAAATCCCTCCTCTTCAGGACTGCTCAGGTTCCCTGCTAAAACACAAACAACAGCTGCATGTGATTCTACCTTTGATTGAAAACTCACATCCTTCAACATTCAACTGAAATGTCCATGCTCCTGTACACCCTTACTAATAGGGAGCGAGAGAGAAGAGCTAGCATTTGAGTGACAGCCACATATCCAGCTAATGTGGCTGTCACTCAGTGATAATGTCAAGGGCCCAAGTTCTTTATCAAAGTTCACCCTTGAGGCACAGGACCAACAGCAGATGGTTTAGGGTAAGAGTGGGGACTAATATTTATTCTACATCCCACTCATGGAGCCAAGCCCTCTGGCATTGCGTGTGTCCACTAGAAATGAGGCTTTCTTGTATTTCACACAGATGCAACATACGAGCTCGTTATGACACTAGAGAATTCGGTGATAGCATTCCCGATTTACAACTGAAGAAACTGAACCTTAGAGAGGTCACTAACTCGCCCCGCCCAGATAGCAAGGTGATGAAAGTGGGAGGTTGAAGCCAAGGTCCACCAGAAGTCCAAGATCCATGTTCTGTCTGCTACCTGTCCTCCTCTCTCAGGTAGAATGTTCCTCTCCTTAACTTCAGTGCCTAAAGCACTGGATATCCACCTCTAATACCATGCTCCAATTCATATTAAATTATTTGGTTATATCTCCACCACCCCTCCATCCTGGGACCTCTTCCAGACAATGTCTTGGTCATCTTTTCCTCCTTAGGATCCAGCAGGGAGGCTGGTACTGTGTAGGGATAGACATAAAGTTGAAGCAAATCCCTAGGATACAAGGTAGATGCTTCTTGACTTACACTGATCAGGTAGGTTCCTCCATAACTCTAAAGACCCACCACCCTGAGCTCTTTCGTTGGTACCTTAACACAAGTGTTGCACAAAACAAATTTCTTTCCTAGGCCACAGCATTCTGTAAAGCTGTAGTTGATCAAACCAACCAAATGGATGCATTTGACAAAGGCATATCAAAGGTCTGTTCTTAATAAAATTTTACAACGTGGTCCTATTAATATATTGGACCATGACCCTCTACTATTTGGTAATCTGCCCAATTCACATGCCTTGACACTTGATTTAATTATGTTGTGCTGTTTGATTGTTGACCATAGTCTGAAGCTATTCACTTCACCAATAAGTATGAATTTTCAAAAATGCCTGATTAGTTGTTTTATAAAAGGCTTACCTTTTATTATTTTATACTAATTTTTTTCAGTTCAGTTTGAATTATTCTGTGCAAGTTCCCGGGCACAGTCACTCATTACTTAATATTATTCTTTAAAAAAAAAAAAGAAGTTATTTCCATGCAAATTATGAAGCTTTCTTGCAAAGAATGATTGAAGGCATTGTTTGTAGAGGTTAAAAAAAAAAATCCTGTAATCTATTTTAAATAGCTATTTAGGACTTCATTTTTTTTTCATTCAACAAATGATAGAATCATTATTTTAATGAAAATATGGCTCCTCGTTAATGTCCACATTCTGCTTTAATCATTGTGTAAGCAAAACATTCAAAAAGGCAGAATTCCTTCATCCCTTCAGGCTTTGCTTTGTCAAATCATTATTTTAAAATGATTGGAGTTTTTTTGCCCTCTGTAATCTTCCTTAAATCTGTGCTAAAAGGATTCTTTTCCACTCTTTCTCTTGGCACTGAGGTTATTTATCAAAGTGCTTCATATTGCAGCTACCTCAAGGTTAAAAATGTTGTAGCTCTCAATTCAGAGATGGCTGTTTTACGGAATGCTGTAATGACCAATTTATGAGAAAGGCAATAGGAAGGAAGAGGGGAAGGAAGACATAATTGTTTCATACCCTGCTTTTTTTTTCTTCTAGCATTCAAAATTAATAAAAACATGAATTATTATAAACCAGATGTGGGAAAGATCTCTGGCTGAATAAATCCGTAGTGAGTTGGAGTAGGGTGGAAAGACGTGGCAGGGGATCAAGATTCTTGCAATAATGAAAGAATGCTTAATTTTTATTACAATTTTATTTTTTTATTATGATTTTACTGTGGCCTCTTGATTAAATTCTCTACTCTTCAGGAAAAATGCAGCATGCTTCTTTCAAAGACAATGTTTGTATTCTTTGTTTCTAATAAACCTATTGATTGGGGCATTTAATGAGTCCAGAGTAGACTAGGTTTAAAATAGAATATTTACAGCACTTCCCAGTCCAACAAAATAGAACGTTTAATACTATTGAGAATTTTAAAGTATTCTTATGTGTAATTGTTAGTCAAAGAAGAGCATAACAGAGAAGAAAACCATAAAATTCAATAAAGTAAGATAGAGCTGTCAACTTAGTCTGTTCTTATTATTTGTTTTTCATAAGATGTGACTTTTAAATGTGTGTAGATTTTATGTTTTACAGCTGACTTAAGTATTTAGAAATAAGAACATTTATTCATATCATAAGCAACCAAAGACATATTCCCTCATTGGTTTTATAATAGTCTCAGAGCATCTTGGTCATATTTTCCCTAGTCTCGTTAACTGAGTAACAGGCATAACCCGTATTTAGCTGCCTGTGTCTAAATGCATATCTTTGACCCCCACCCCCAGCAAAGCAATCACTCTTCCAAATTAGAAGCAATAATTTATAAATGAAAAAATGAAAATGCATTGTGAAATGAATGTACCTACATGTAAAGCAGTTTTTAAACTTCAAGATGGGAAAATACAGTATACTATTACGATAGCATCCCAGTTTTCTGACAGTTGGACTGCCATGTTGAAAGGGGTTCAAACAGCAAGATACAGATGTGTGACTGCCAGTGTAGTTCGTACGTCAGGTCCCCAACTGGTCTCTTAGGAGGTTACCAGCCTTACGTGTTAAATTCCCCCATGGTGGCTAGTGGAGTGCTTTGTATTCATTTAGCTCCCTGTGTCTTTTTTGCATGTGATGCTATGTAAGTTCTCTTTCCCTTGCTTTAGAGTTTAGTTATGGAATCTAAAAAGATAGTATATGTATCACCTGGTTGATCTGCAGAAGTGATTGATAAGGACCCTTGAAGTAACACATCAGTTTTCCTGAATAATTTTTATAGTTTACCTTTTTGCCATACAGATATCTTCTTATATGTGTTTTTACTCCATAATTTTAGAGGAAAAGCCAATCCTTTAAGCTACATTAAAAAGACTATACTTTTCAGGAAGAATGAATGTCAAAAACTTTTTCTTTAAAAAAAAAAAAAGGCACTACCCTCTACCATTCTGACAAATTGTTGACATTAATATGTATAATTCAGTGCAGTATATTGATCCTGTTTACTGTGCCCCAGATGGACGCTGGCAGTCATTAGATGAATTAAACATAAAAACCACAGGGTCCTCTTCATGCCATTGCAGTAGCTCACTGTGGGCAATTTGTTCAGTCCAAATAACAAATAAGTGATATCTGTTCAAATTTTTTGCTCATTTTTTAATTGAGTCGTTTGCCTTTTTAATGTTGAGTTGTAAGAGTTCTTTATATATTTGAGACACTAAATTCTTAAGAAATACATGATTTGCAGATATTTTACCCATTCTGTGGGTTATCGTTTCACTTTCTTGAAAGTATCCTTTGGATATGCAAAATTTTTTAATTTTGAAGTCCAATTTATCAATTTTTTTTGTTGTTGCAGTTGCTTTGATATTATACCTCAGAAACCATTGCCCAATCCAAGGTCACAGTGATTTAAACCTATATTTCTTTCTAAGAGTTTTATAGTTTTAGCTCTTAGAGATTGTTTCACTCATTTTGAGTTTTATAGTTTCAGCTGTTACAGATGTTTGATTCATTTTGAGTTAATTTTTATATATGATGTGAGGGAAGGGTTCAACTTCATTCTTTTTCATGTGAATATCCAGTATCCTAGCACCATTTGTTGAAAAAGACTATTCTTTCCCCCATTGAATGGTCTCGATATCCTTGTCCAAAACCAGTTGTCTATAGATAATATGGGTTTACATCTTGACTCTCAACTCCATTCCTTTTATTTATATGCCTTTTACTGTAGTACCACACTCTTTTGATACTGTAGATTTGTAGTAAGTTTGGAAATCAGCAAGTGTTGAGTTCTCCACCTTTGTTCTTTTTTGAGATTGCTTTGACTATTCAAGGTCCCTTGCGTTATTACCCTATGAATTTTAAGGTCTTTTTTCTCCCATTTCTGCAAGAAGAAAAAAAATGGTAAGGATTGCATTGGATCTGTAGATCAATTTGGGGAGTATTGCTATTATAATTTTTGAAATGAGGTTTAAAGAACACTGTAACTACTGGCACAGATACCCTCTACGAGATGATCGCACTTTGAGCCCCATTAAGGAAAGTTAATATTTAGAAGTAGCAAGAGAATTGATTTAGCACACTGTCATCTTTCGCTCTAAATTTTGGTGAGATTCCACAGAACTTACTTGTGAGCTTTTCCTTAAACCTGTGATGACTGTGACATGCCAATAGTTTTTGTCTGTTTTTATGCCATTCTCTTACTTTTATGTGCGTACGAGCACCTCAACCGAATGGATGAAGCCCGAGACAGGGTCACCCACACCGTGCTCTGCTGATTCCCAGGATGATCCAGTGCAGTCGTAAAGTTATTTTCTCAGCTCTCCAGCTCGTATGTATGGCCCTGTTTTTTGAAACAAAATCTAAAAAGAAATCTCAACTAAAGTGACTGGGAAGTGAAGTCAGACCACAGTGGTGGCTGCAGGACTACTTCCTGGCATGGAAACACTAGAGCAGATGTGTCCTCGTTTTTTGTACAGTCTTGGGAACAACCATTGGTTTCAGGCTGGAACAAGGGCTGGTTATTCTGTTTTTCACAAGCAGCTGCCTTCAAGGTTCTTTTTTTTTTAAAAAAGGAGAAAAAAATCAATGATGTTTGCCACCCTGAATCTGGAGATGAATCCAAATTGAGATTAATTTTGAAATATGTTTCCATAAACACTAACTGGGAATGAGATGAATTTGTTTGCATGTGAGACTGAGCTTGGAAGGAATGTTAATTTGCCTCTTGCCGTTCAAATCAGAAACACATTTTGCAGTGTATTCTCTGTTCCATTATTCTTTGCTAACAGTTCCCCTGTCGTGTACACTGTGGGCTGCTTTAGAAAGTAAATCATAAAAGGTGAAATATAATATCTCATCAAAAAGAGTAGATCAATCTATTAATCTCTCCCAAATTATGAGGCATGTGTCCAAAGAAATGTTGACTTGGTATGCATCAAAACACTACTCATCAGGAGTATTTTAGACTTGGAGCATTAAACAGGTGGTCAGAGGGCCAAGGCCAGGGTGTTACTTAATTTTAACTCCTGTCGACAGATTCATGGACCTCAGACAGTGGATTTAAAAGCACTTGTCTAATGTGTCCATCTTTTTATAATTATTATTCATTTATATGTGTTCATAAAAACATGAGTCAAATCTTATTTCTTTGAAACAGCACCTAGCAACTACTTGGTATTGTCTTGTACGTGTCTCTGTATGTTTGCTTTTGGTGTGGGTGGCTGAGTCTGCCCATATCCAGGTGTGGATCTGCGTCTTCATCGTCCTCTATGGCATTGAACTTGATGTAGCTGCTTGTTAAGCCAGCGGAGAGCAGAGGCACACTCATCTTAGAGAAGGAAAGAGGTGCAGCTGCAGGTTTCAAGCCTCTCAGGCAGTAGCCTGAGACAGCCTGGCCTTGGCAAACTCCTCATTTCTTCTCTTTCAGAGGTTGCAATAGTGAAATGACACACCGAGGCCATAGCAAGCTCCTTTTGAAGTTTTGCCAAGTTATGAAGGAACCTCCTGGGGCCTAAGCAGTGGAGAGCTGGGAAGTGGAAAAGGGAGCATAGCATATTAATATGGTGATTCTTATTTTCATTGCATATTCTTTATTTAGGAAGCTCTAGGAGCAAACCACATTTCACATTCTAAGGAATGGGGTTTTTTTTTTTGAGAGACAGATTATTGTTTGAAATTTTAAATTAATTGTTCTTTTTCAAAAACCTGCTCTTATTTCATTGATGACTGCTGAGCCCTGAAAGAATTAAAATAGGTTTACTCTCAAATGATAATTAATATATATGATAGCACAGAAAGTTGCTACACGTGTCCTTTTTGATGTGGCATACACTTTAAAAAGAAGTGTCATGTTTCTAGCTGTACTTGAAAGCATTAATCATTCATAATGTGACCTTTCTTCATTACAGTAAATCTTTTTTCTTTCCTAATGACGATAACCAAATAACATGTTTCTTGCTTTTTATAAGTTGCAATGATGCCAATGAACAGTTATCTAAAATTTTTATATATGAAACTTTGTTAATGTGGATAATTTTTGATTAGTTACAGTTTTCAAATATCAAACAGCTTTTTTCAAATAAAAGGAAAACTAACTTTATCATTGCCACTGAGCTGTCACTAGGTATACAACCTCGTTCTCAGTCATCACTCTAATTTGCATGGGAGTCCTAGAGGGTTTCAAATATGTGTATATGGTACTTGCTTCAGCATATACACTGAAATTGGAAGGATAAAGAGAAGATTAGCATGCCCGTGCTGGGATGACATGCAAATTCGTGAAGTGTTCTTTACCTTTGGTTCCACTTACAGGAAGTAACTAGAATAGTAAATCCATAAACACTGAAAGTAGAATGCTGGGTGCCGGGGGCTGGGGGCAGGAGGGAATGTGGAGTTCGTGTTTGATGGGTACAGAGTTTGAGTTTGGGAAGATAAAAAAATTCAGTTGGGAGGATGGATGGTGGTGATGGTTGCGCAACAATGTGAATGTACTTGATGCCACTGAACTTCGCAGTTAAAATGGTTAAAATGGCAAGGTTTATGTTATATCTGTTTTACCACCCTAACAAATATATGTGCATGTATATTTATGTTATTTGCCCTTTTGAATAGCAAGGAGATTTAAGAATTAATCAAGGGCATAAGATCTTCAATAAATATTTCTTAAATGCCTCCCATGTTCCAGATTCTGTGCTTGGCACCAGATATGCCACAGGGATAGGGCATAATCTTTCTTACCCAGATAACTTAGAATACTTTGGAATTCGCTGGGGGAGACTCTGGATAAACAGAGTTGAGCAGGAGGCTGCTCTCACCAGGGCTAATGTTGATGGCCGTGGCTCATAGCATTAGGTGGTCTCGTTTCTCAGCCATTCTTACTCCTGCCAGCACTCACTGGAGGTTATCAGTGAGGGAAGGAACCTCAATTTTCAGCTGGTTCAGTCACATCATTTTATAGGCTCAGAGGAGCTATGTTATATGCCCAAGGTCAGCCATCTGGTGAAGACGACTGAAGACTGCATCTGTTGCGGTGTTTCTGTATCCAGTGGTGTTTTACTTACTGTTGCTGCCAAGGTAAACAAAATTGGGTTTGTGGAGCTATTTATCCAGCTTCAGCATCGTTTCACTGAAAGTGTCATAGGTGGAAAAAAATGTCCCTATTTTAGCATTTATGACTCAGTAATAAGGCGTTTTCCAAGCCCAAAGACTCAACATCCTTGAATATGTAAGTCAGTCAGTGTTAAGGTATTTAAGAGGACATAAATACCAGCTGCATTGTGCATTTTGCAGAATTTTTGTGTTATACTGGTATTCTCTATTTGCTTAGAAATCATGTGCCAGTACGTGAAACATGCCAGCAAATACATCTTCTTTCATGTGATTATTGCAGTTAGATTTTTCTGTGCAGGACAAGCAGAAGTTCCTCTGAGATCATAAGGTTATGCTTTGCAAGCAGGTCTGGAGGGATCTTTGCAAGGGATCAGGCAATACAGGGTTTAGCTCTATGAATGTTAATGACCGGAGCTCCCGTTAGCAGATGGCATGTTAGCAACATGTCGCTGCCAGCTGCTAGGTCATACTCATCATGAGGTCATCTCCCAAACCAGAAGATTTTGTGTATATTTTTTCTGAGTGTATATTGTTACTCTGTTTTCTTCTTGGATCACAGACTTTGCTTTTTCCCCCATAAGTTTTACTTGGTCCTTAAAATAACCCAGGACAGACAAAGCAGATAGTTTTTCCCTTTATTCTCCTTCATGAATCTGACTTTCCAGGCAATCTAATCTTATATTCACAACTCTGGATGCTTTTTTTTATGTTTCCATCTGCCTGCAATGCCCATCCCCAATCTTGGCCTATTGAGATCCTGTTCATCTTTCAAAACCCCAATTCTTATGTTACCCTCCCCTTTGAATCTTTGATGAACACAAACTATCTGTCCTCTGTTCCTATAGTTCGTGTATTACATGTGTCTAGTATTGCTTTGATGTGTACATGTCGCTTACTAATTATAAATAAGCTTTTTGAGAATATGTATCAAATCTCATGTGCATTTGTGTCTCAAAACAAATTTTTAGGTATAGAGTAAGTATTGCAAATACCTCTGTGCAAGGAATATTTCAGAGCAATGTTCTCAAAGTGTGGTCCTTGAGACCAGCGGCCTCAGCACCTCCTGGGAACTTGTAGACATAGAAATGCACATCCTCTGGTCCCATCCTGAATCAGCAGAGCTAGGGGTGGGGCTCAGCAGTCTGTCTTAACAAGCTGACCAGGTGACTCTGACACATGCTAAACCTTGAGAATTACTGAGTTAGAAAATAATCAACTGACAAAAGGGTTAATAAATAGGTGGGGGATCCACTCTAGCACCCCTGTAAGCCAATTAGATTTACCTATGCTATTATCATCTAAATTCACATGATGCTAGGTATATGCCACAATAAAGGTTTAAGGTGAAAACCCAAATGAATTGATATATCTTACTAATTCATAAAATGCAGCAGGTCCAATTCACAAGAATAAAGTGTACATATATATGGCGAGTAGTCAAAATAAAAAGATGCACAACTTCTCGTGATTAAATGATAAATACGAAAACACAATTTTTTTTTAAATTATCAAATTGGTAATTTTTTAAAATATGTCATACCCTGTCATGACAAGGATAGGTGAAAAGGAACTTTCTCAAACTATTGGTCAGTATATGAATGGAACATGTTAGACTGTTTGGCTCTACCTGATAAATTAAAATGTGTAGTCTTTTCTAAGCACCGTATTACTACAGATACACACCGGCACACCTGTGGACACTGGCACTTCTGCTTGTCACTTGATATCCCTGTTTTGGTTTTTTTTTGAGACAAAGTCTCACTCTTATCAGGCTAGAGTGCAGTGGTGTTATTGTTAATATCTTGAAAACACTTAAATTTGGTTAGCTTGCTCCAAGCATTCTCAGTATTTAAAAAAAAATGTTTTTGCTGAAGAATTTCTAAAACTCATTTTGACTGACATCACTCAATTGCTCACTGCAAACTCAAATTCCTGTGCTCAAGCGATCCTCCTGCCTCGGCCTCCAGTGTAGCTGAGATTACAGGTGCACACTACCACTCCTAGCTAATTTTTTTTTTTTATTTTTTTGTAGAGATGCGGTCTTACTCTTCTTGCCCAGGCTTGTTCTCAAACTACTGGCCTCAAACGATCCTCACACCTCAGCCTCCCAAAATGCTAGGATTATAAGCATGAGCCACTGTTCCCAGCCTATATATTTTATATTTTTTTAAGAA
The DNA here is from genome assembly GCA_963574885.1 of Lepilemur ruficaudatus. Lineage (NCBI taxonomy): Eukaryota > Metazoa > Chordata > Mammalia > Primates > Lepilemuridae > Lepilemur > Lepilemur ruficaudatus. Next base: position 149,507 of record CAUYRT010046490.1, on the reverse strand, counting down.
GCATTATTACCTTTTAAATAACTATAAAGAGAGGACAGATGGTATGCAACAGACTTAGTTTCCCCTTTAGTTTCTCTCTCTCTCTCCTCCCACCCACTTTGGGGGTCAATATCCTTAATTAGAGACAGGTCGACATCCTGTATTATAGAGAAATTGCAAAATACAATGTTGGCTGGAAATGCTAAATTTCAAGAAACTTGGGTGGAAATGGTTGAAGCCATTAGTGTAAATGATCAATGAAAGTATTAGTCTCTTCCAAAATTTTATACTCTATTACAGCCTCAGAGCTGTCAATTTACATGTAAGTCTGACAAAAAGAAAGGAGATGCTTCCTAATACCCTGTTGCTCTCCTTCTAGTTATTAGGGTAATTAATATCAGTCAAAACAAGTTTTTAAAATTCTTCAGCAGTTTTTTTTTAAAATACTGAGAACACTTGGAGCAAGGTAAACAAATTTAAGTGTCTTGAGGATGTTAGCAATAACAAGAATAGCCCCTCAATTTTCTGCTAAGAATCAACCCAAACAATTTCCAAACTGCTGTTACCAATGTTAGTTACCAAGAGAAAAACTAAAGAAAATACGGTGTTTCAAGAAAAGGAGGAAGATGGTGGCTGGGGGAAGGATCTTTGTAATCCAGTAGATGGGCCCTGCCAGAATGTATTTGGAGTTGATGGGCTAAGTCTCTGCTTCATTTTTCTGACCTTCATTTTGGCAGAAAACCAGTATTTTGACACTTGAGTGCCTTCTTTCCATCTTAAGGGAAAAGCCTTCTTATACTTGAAGTATGAGATAGCACCTTTAGGTATAGGACGGGAAACTATCTGTGGATTACTAAATCACAGTCATTAAGGAAAAGAATGTTCTAATTAGCCTGTCTCTTGATTAACATGGCATCCATATGTAACTCAAATATTGTATGCGAATGTACCAGAGGTCTTGCTTTCTGGATCTCTTTGATAGACAATGAAGAGGTGGCTTCCTGCCCACGCTCAGTATGGACAGGCCTCCATTCTGCTGCCAATAGCTTATCAGGGGAACATGAAAATGGAATTATACCCTCTCAGTTTTCAGATTTCAGGTTCCTAGGTGATTAAGTGACTTGACCAAAATCAGAAACTGTGAATGTGCTAAAAATTGTCAAGGCCCAAGGGGTTCCTCATGTCTTGCCAAAAAGCCCTTCAGAAATCGAAGGAGGTCTTTGAATTCCTGGGGTTTGGAAAAAAATGCTTTTTCTTTAAAGAAAAATAGGCACATCCAAGCAGAATTGGAGCCCTCTGTGGAAGTCTTGAATCTGGGTGTTCACAGTAATATAAGGCCTCATTAATCTGGGCTTGAGAGCCTCAGAACTCTCTCCTGGGGAAGGCTAGTGTCAACTTTGAGCTTTTTTTACTGCCTTGCATGATTTCTGTACTTTTGTGCCATCGACTGGTAGAGAAGAGTATCTGGTATTTGTTGGTGTCTTTGCTTTGGTTGCTGTAAATTCTTGGATGTGAAAGACTCAAATTGTTATCCTGGAAGTCAGTGTTTCTTAGTGTGTACCTGGGGCCAGGTGAGGCATATGGGCCCCACCTCAGACCTACAGAGATCTGCGTTTTTATTATCTCCCCAGGTGAATTTTAAACATTCAGAAATATTGAAACTTAATGCTTATACATAATAACAAAAATGTAAAGATTGTCAGAAACTTAGATCATTTTTATATTTGCCTTAAACATAAAAGATTAGCAGATATTGTTGAAAGTTAATGTATCCTGGCAAATTGGCGTGTGAATTTCTAGCAGTGTTCATTCTAAAGTGGTCATTGTATAAAATGTTACAGTGAAGCGGTATTAACCTCAAGAAGTTCAAATGCATGAAGAATTTGTTTAGGTGAGACAGCATTGATGGCTGTGTTTTATTTATGCAAGTTAAGGCTTCTTACTATGAAAAGGAATTGGCATAAACTGCTTATTAACTTCGATTATATCTAAAGGGAAGCATAGGGCAAGCTTCGGTCACAAAATTCCACTGTTCATAATTTCTCCCCATTAGCTGTTTGACTTGCTCTGTCAAAAATTGTGAACCTACTACTCTACTTAGAGAACCTTTACTTCCCTGTTTAGATTCCTTACTTTTTGTCACAGATACCGTCATTTGACTTAAAGAAATTACCCATTTCAGCTCTCTTCAAATCCAGAGTGATATTATTTTAATAAGGGCTAAAAGAGAAAATTGACAAAATATGCCTGGAGTTATCAGCATTGTAAATGAAAGAGGAGTAAAAGTTTAATCTTGGAGGATTGTCAGAGAGCCTAATCTCAGCTCAAGGAATGCGTATCATTTTAGAGAATTGGCCCCAAAAGCAAAAAAAATTATAAAGAAAAGATGCGCCAAGTACCAACTCCAGGTGCCAATCCTGGGAGGCAACTCACTCTGTTATGCAATAGTGTATATATTTTCAGGTTACACAAGAGAGCAAATTAAACTCCTTTACTTCTTAAAGTATCTCCTTTAGTGACTTGTGGTAGAAATCATATGCCTTCTCCTCTTTTGTTCCTCCCAAAGTGAATAGACCACATAATTCATATAGTTGGAAATGTCCCAGCACATGGGGAAGTTGATGTTTGGTTTTTTCCCTCGGTCTGTTGGGACACAAGATAGCAAAGAAAGCACTGGAGAACTTTCTTGCCAAATGGTCATAAAAAGTAAAGGAAAAGAAAAGTCCCAAAGGTCAAAATACGCTTGCAAGTCCTGAACTAAGTCACACCCGCAGTAGATCACTTCCTTGTCACTCTGAAAGGAGAAGTACAAGAAATTCCTTGCACATCCGTGGTGAACCATTGTAATATACATCGTTCTTCTCATCTTTAGCTATCACCTTTTCAAAAAAAAAAAGAAGAAGAAGTAGTAAAATATAATGGCCTAGAAAAAGCTGCTCTGACCTTTGCTCTTTTCTTTTGTCTGGGTATGACTAGGTGGGTGCATTAGTCTGCTAGGGCTGCCATAACAAAATACCAAAAGTACTACAGACTGAATGGCTTAAGCAACAGAAATTTATTTTCCCCAGTTCTGAAGGCTGGAAAGCCAAGATCAAGGTGCCAGCAGGTCAAGATGTCTTGTGGGGAGAACTCTCTCCTTGGTTTACAAATGGGCACCTACTCGCTGTGTGTTCACATGGCCTTTCTCAGGGAAAGAGAGATCTCAGTTGTCTCTTCCTCTTCTGACTGGGACACCTGTCCTATTGGATTAGGGCTCCACCCCTGTGACCTCATTTAACCTTATACCTGCTTAAAGACCCTATCTCCAAATACGTGGAGGCTTAGGGCTTCAACATACAAATTTTGGGGGAGACAATTCAGTCCCTAACAGTTAATAACTAAATCATGCATTTGGATAGATCCAAGGTACCCCTTCTTCATCATTTCTCAACCACTATCTAGTGCACATGGCTTCTGTATCCTAAAACAAGTCACGGGAGACATAAAAGATATTTTTCTTGCTGCTGCACTGAAATGAAACCAGGCTTTGCTTTGGCCACCTTCACTCTGCCTTTATGAACTTTAAATCCAAGACCTCCTTGATACATAGAAAGATTTGACTCTTGTCTCTCAGTGACTAAAGCCAGGCATTCACAGTGTTAAAGCAGGAGGACATGCTAAATGGTGAATGAAAGTGTAGCAGGACAAACCCCTAACCACGTATTGTTAGCCATGTTTTATTCTGGAGCCAAAGGGTCACAAATAACCTAGATATTGTTACTAAACACTCATTCCATAAAATATTCCATTTTTATGTCATTATGTCATTCAGATTTCATACAAGAATAAAAGAAAAACTTTTAGACTACTGGAGAATTTTTGTGTTAAGACCCAATTTTTCAAATATGAGCCCTAAATTAAAATAGATGTGCTAAATTTTGTAGATTACTCCAGCTGTCCCGACTTCACTGAATTTAGTCGCCACACATAGGTAGGACAGCAGACTTCGTTCTGGCATTAGAGATGGTGATGTTTTCATCACCCTGGGGTTTGCAAAACCTGAAACCCGCCAGGCATTTGCCATGCATTTTGCTGCCAGGGACAGCTCAGCTTCTGGCTTCTCAGAGAGGAAATGACATAACCTCTGTGTTGAGAAGATGTTTGAAACTGAAGCCCTTCCACTTCCTTGCTGAGTTTGAGGATTAACCTGGCATCCAAAATTATTCCTGTGGTTTTATCAGGAGAAGATGGGCAGCTATTGACGGTCAAAAAGGGAAGATATGCTCCCCATGGAAGGGCGTTGGAAGAGAGGAATGGAGCTGAAATGCCCTCAGGTGTTTGGAGGGAAAACATCTCTGCACTAACGGGGTTAGAGTGTTAGATCATAGAGCTCCTTATTCTTCTCCTTAATCTGCCTCATCTCAGCCTTGAATAAAGGACTCACTACAAAACCATATTTCACTCCAGTGATTTTATTATAGCCAGAAATGCTTGTCTTATTAGCATACAGTCATTATAATATTCATTTACATGGGTGGTATGTTAGTTTCCTAGGGCTTCTGGAACCAGTTATCACAAACCATGTGGCCTAAACCAACACAAATATATTCTGTCATTATTCTGGAGGCTAGAAGTCTGAAAGCAAGGTGTTGGCAGGGCCACACTCCCCCTGAATGCTCATGGGGAGATTCTGTTACATGCCTTCCACTTGCTTCTGGTACTGCTTGGAATCCTTAGCCATCCTGCGGTTTCTAGATGCACCATTCCAGCCTCCACCTCCATCTTCACATGGTATTACTTTCCCGTGTTTCTGTTCCTGTGTGTGTCTTTTCTGTTGTGATTAAGGGCCATCCTACACTCCTGTTGGATTAAGGGGCTATCCTACTCCAATATGACTTCATCTTAACTTGGTGACATTGGCAAAGACCCTATTTCCAAATTAGGTCATATTCTCAGGTCTCTAGGGTTAGAACTTCAACATATCTTTGGGGGGACAGTTCAACCCATAACAGGCAGTTTTATTTTTTTTTTTACCCTTGACTTCTAAAATCTGAAGTATTGTCCAAGATTCTTTCTCAAACACTATCAAGTTTAAATCTAACAACTACATGACTTAAATTTATGATCTCTTCATTTAAAAAATTAATTAACATATTTAATTGGTACCAAATTGTGGAACACTTTAAATGCTTTGCATTTGCTTGATGCTGATTAATGAAGAAATTTGTAAACCATGGCTGTTTTAATTAGCCGGGGTTAATTAATGTTTGCCACACTTGGAAGATGAAAAGACATGTATAAATGCACTATAATGTGAATCATTTTTTAATTTGTTGTTGAAACTTATAGTGTATTCAGATAAGGATTGCTTACATCACACTTTAAGAAGACATGAATTAATGGGTACAAATACACAGTTTGATAGAAGAAATAAGACCTAGTGTTTGATAGATCAGTAGAGTGACTATAGTTTACAGTAATCTATTGTAAATTTCAAAATAGCCAGAAGAAAATAATTCAGATGTTTCCAGGATAAAGAAAAGACAAATATTTAAGTGATGGATATCCCAATTACACTGATTTGATCTTTGCAAGTTATATGAATGTATTAAATTACCACCTGTAACCTGAAAATATGTACATCTACTATGTATCAATAAAAAAAAAAATTTTTTAAAAAAGGGTGTTGGAGCACTATGGTAAGGACTCTAAATTTTGAGGTGCATTAATTACATGTTATAAAGATGATCATGCTTTTAATATTGAATATTTAGAGAAAGCTGGTTACATTTTTAAATCTGATTGTGTAAGAAGGAAGACTAGAAATCTCTGAGATCAACATCAGTAACTATTTAGTGTGTCATAATTTGAGACGAAATTCTTTTTTTTTTTTTTCTTTTTAGTTTCAAGTTGACGCTTTTTTCAGAGCAGGGTGAAGGTGAGGAAAAGCTAATTGTGCTGAGATGAAAATAATATTTTTAAAGTAACTTTTTGAAAGAAAAATTACTAGAATTTTATGTAAACTTTCAACAAAGCCTCAGGAGCACGGATGAAGTCTTGTGCTGGGACTGGGAAGTGAGGAGACTAGAAGCAGTTTGGAGGGATTGGAGTGAGATCTCCCATGTGGGGGCCATAAATTGTGCATCCCTGGGAAGCAGCTGCCCCAGGCGTCAGAACAATGTGTCCATTCTGAAGGATTGGCCAGCTGGGTAATTTTCCATCCCGTTGACTGGATTTCTGGTTCTCCAGGTTATTAAAGCAGAGCTGGCCTCACTGATCCCACCTTCACTGCATTATTGTCTGCATGGAGGGTGTATCTAAAATCAGATTAGCAAAAAGGTTGGAGCTTTACTTCTTCTCATCTACACAATTTTCTCCTTTGTTCTTTGCAGAAAAAAAAATGAAGTTTTGAAGTTGCTTTTTATTATCTTGTGGATGCTAATATTCAAATGATTTGATTAGAAAATCACTTTTTATTTAGATAAGAAATACTTTGTATAGTTCTTAGCAATAACCGCCAACCCGATTTTACTGTGTTAAGCACTGCAGGTAGACACGTTCAGCAAGGATGTGACATGTCATCGTGGGTGGAACTGTTCACTGTCTAGCAGAATTCAATATAAGATAAATCCCTTTCGAGGAATCTAATGTGGAATTGTTTTCCAAAACACCTGCTAGTGTCAGGAAAGCTCCCGTTTTCATTCTCATGCTTTCCTGTGGGCTGCTTAAGCATAGACAGGCGCTCTCTGGACCTGTGTTTCCAATGGCCAAGAATTAGATTTTTGCCCACCTCCCTGATGGCGTCTATGCCCTATCCCAGACGCAACCTTCCCCCAGCTGCCACCACCAAAATACCCTTCTTTGCGCTTACACCGCTTCCTGGAGTACCTTTGTGGCTTTATCACTCTCACGTGCATCCTTAACCTGCTATGCTCTTGCCCATTTTTTTTGGGGGGGGGGGGCGGAGTCTTCCGGTAAAGACCAGAAACCCTGCTAGACAAATTCTAAAAGAGCTATAACACTGTCTTGCCCATTTTTTAATGTTGACATGTCTGTTAAGTCTCTTATCTCCAGGCTTCCCCTTCATCCCTTTCTTTTCTTTATGGTTTACCTATTAATGAAGCAAAGGTGATTTGACTGCAGAATTCCCGTAGTCTGGGATTTTCCTAATTGTATACTCATGGTACAGGTCAGCATATTTCTCCCATAAACCGAAAGCCCCCAGCTGTATCTGAGCTGCTTCCCTTTTCACTCCACTTGTACCCCAGCAGCCAGAAAGGTCACAGCTCCTGGCAGCTGGTCCTCTGTGCCTGTGTCTGCCAGGACGGTGGTCTCTTCCCTAGGGCCCTGCTGTAGCATCACTATCCCCAGCCCCAAAACCCAAGCTTGTTTCTTTCTCACTCTGCCCATAGCCCTACAATAGCACTTGTATGGGAATTATTTTCATGCCCATCTTTTTCTCTGAACCATGAGCCCTTCGAATGAAAAGAAATTGGCATAGTTTATTTCTGGCACTGGCCAGGAAGATGGTAGGATTGTGGAACAGATGCATGAACAAATGCATGTGTGCATGAATGAGTGAACTGACTGGTTAATGATAAAGCGGTTTGATTTTTGTCGGTTCCAGATTATTTTCCTTCAAGGGAGTCCTTTCAGCTTCTCTCAGTCCTGTGCGTTGTGAATGCTTTCCTGAAGACGACACTTTGTATTCACTGCCCAGCCCCCAGTGCCAAGCACCCTCCATTGCTAGGCTTGGTTTCCCTGTACATTGTTAAAGGAGCACGTGACACTGGGAAGCAAGTTTTGGGTTAAAGGAAACATAAATAGGCTACTCTGCAGAAGTGCATAGAGGGTTTGTGTGCTTTTTAAAAATCTGCATAAATAAACATTTCAAATGAGCCATTATGTATACAAGGATGATGTGCTGTCTTTAGGAACAGACGCCCATCCTCCGCTGTGATGATCTGTATATATTTATGCTAATCTTACACACTTGCCTGTTCCCCTTATAATTATCTGCATAACTCTTTTAGGCTCTTTGAATGAAATTAACTATGTATGGATGTTACAAATGTAGAAAATTTTCCTTCCTACCATGAGCTCACCAGACTTGCTATCCAATTCTTTACTTCCTTCTAAGTATAAAATTCAATCATTTCAGCACTCATCAACTTGAATCAATTAGAATGCACTTTCTTTGCAGCATAGCGGAGTTTTTGCTCGCTGCTGGGAGGGGTGCTGGTTCTCATTTCATTCATTTGCTTTGGTTTGCCCCAGGATCTCTCTTACACAGGTCAGACATCTCTCCTGAATTCGGGAGAGGGTGCTGGTCAGACAGGACAGGGTGCTGTGGGAACACCACTCACCGAGACTGCCAAAGAGAGTTGTGCCCACAGGCTGCAAGCTGTCAATGGCGGTGCTGTGAGCGTGTCTAGCTCAGGCCTGGTCTCCCTCCCGGGCCCTGTGCCGCTGGAGGTGCAAGTTGGAGCTGAAATCTGGTCCACACGCAGCTAGACAAGATGTGAGCCTTGTATGCGACTCACTCCCCAGAGAAAGCACCTGGCCTTCGTCAGAAGTAAAGGTGGTGTTTTAATCTCTACCTGCTCTCTCTACTGGTTCAGAGCTCAGGTAGAGAAAAGGGGACACTGTGGACTGATTCCCAGAAAACCCCAACACCAGCAATGAAGGCTGCAGGAGACTGAACTCAGATTATATATAGTCACCAGAATGACTTTGCCTTTATAAAAATGTATGCAAGAGCATGAAAACTATCCTTTGAGGACATTTTTGTCCTCACTCGACTTTCTTGTCCTCACTGAAAGCATTAGCAGTTTTAAAAAATGAAATGTGGTGGATACTGGTCCTGATATAGCAAACCTCATGTTTCGTTTTCCCAATTTACTCGGTATCTAAGAACTTACTTAGAAGTAAAAACAAACAAACAGAAAAAGACTGTACCAATTATATAGAACAACCTCCCAGAAAAGTGAAAAATAAGTACTGGAAAATAAAACCAGGGAGGAATTCTTCCTCGTGATTCTTCTGTGTCCTCAAACCTAGTAATCCTAATTTTAAGCAGTGTCCATGTGCCTCAGTAACCTCGAAAAATTTATTCTCATTGGCCATAGTTATAAAAATTATATAATAAAGTGATGTGGAAGCAATGAAGTAATCAGTGCTGTAAAGAATAAAATTGTTAAAAATAAAACATTACTCTTTGTTGTCGCTGGTGGTGGGATTGCAAATGAATTATTCCTTTTGGCTACATTTTTGGCACTGAATTTGTATTACTCTTATAATCAATACCAACTGATTACATTTTTTTCTACAAAAGAAGAATCACAGTGAAGTCATAGCTTATGCTGCAGAGGTTAGACTCTTAAAGACAGGTTGAAAAAAAGAATTCCACGTGATTACCTTGAAAATCCTTTAGCTCAGCCGTAAAAACACACATCTCTCAGTTAGCCTAAGACAGCCGGTTTTTCCTCTAGCAATGTGAACAGACAGCTGTTTCTTGAATTGAAGACCATATGCAAAATTGACTCATGTTTAGAAGATGTGAGGCATCAAAATCACATTCGTTTTTATTTTTGTTTGCAGAGAACATGTAGTTTGTGTCTGCTTTGTATCTGGTCATATGATGTAATTCACTATAAATGGACCAGAGGAAAACATCTGGGTATGTGTAGATTAAAGCTGACAATGCCTAAAGTACTATGCTTTTTATTTCAACATCATTTCAGACTTGTAGAAAAGTCTCAAGTATCTATTACAGAAAATTTCATTTTTTGAAAGTAAGTTGCAGACATAATGGCCCTTTACACCTAAATTCTTCACTGTGTGTTTCCTCGAAACAAGGACATTTATTTATATATATATATACATTAATATATATGAATTATTGGCTCAACATGGTATTACTTTTAGAGATTATTTCTACAGTGTATAAACTTGTTTTTTAGTCAATACTTTAGGTTTCTAACAACCCAGGCAGGACCAAGACCCCCTAGTGTTGTTGGAAATAAGATCAGGACATTGGCACAAGTTCCACAAGTAAATGTGGAAAAGGAGCGCTTTAATCTGCTTTTAGATGCCTAGGAGTCTCACTGGCTTTTATCTTGATTTCTGACCGATGCCACTGGTAGGTCTAAGTTGTTTGATCTATGATGTTTGAAAGGAAAAGGAAATGTGTCTTAAATGAAAAGGGACTTCTATACCCTCGGTCTAAGCCAGACAAGTAATATTTCAGGAAAATGTCACTTGAAATAAGGAATATTTTCACAAGTGATATGTAGCCTTGTTTGTGTCTCCTCCAGGGACAGTTTGTTACCATAAGGGGACAAAGCATGCCTCATTTAAAAGTCTGTGCCCAGGAAACTACTAAACAAAAATAAACCCAGGTTTAGACATGGAGTATGGAGTCTGAATTTTCACTCTGAGAGATTTTCAAGATTGATAGTGTAGCTAAAAATTAGAGGGCTGACCTCATTTTCTGGAGGTCAAGATAAAAACTAGATTTGTGGGGCAGCATTTACTTTGTGATAATATGTCTATAAATTTTTCCCCAAGTTGGAAAATGTGGCCATGTCATGCAGGGTTGTATCACTCTCAGCCATGGAGTATCCTAGCCAGTGCGCTATATCGTGGAGGCAGAAGGATATTTGGGTTGACTGAGTCTACAGAATCAACCCACTCTTCGATACTTGGAACAGCTCAAAACCAAAAGGAGTCTAAGTTATTTTAAATTCGACTCAGAATTCGTGAAGGCCTCTGACTGCTCGTGTAACTATTCTGATCATCCTGAGAAAGGGAAATCTAAGGAAGTGGGGGAGTGTGCAGAGGGTAAAGTGCTCTTGAGGATGAGCTGTCAAAATGGAAGTGACAGGTAAGGCCTCACTTGGTTTGAGAAGGGAGCATTTCCGCTCTGCTCCACCATCTAGAAGCTCTGTGATCTTGGACCTCTTTTACTTTGGTTTCTTCGTAAGAAAAAAAAAAAGATAGCATTGAATTCCTTCCTTTCCCAATCTATCAGAAATATCAAATGTGTGAAAAACAGGGTGCTTGTGATGATAGATGGGTTTAAGCTTCTTGAATAATAGTTCCTAATTGAAGTTGAATAGCCATGTCCTCTGTAAAATGGAATTTGTTATGGAATAGTAAGAAGGTTGCACTAGGAATTGGGATATTTAGGTTCGGATCCCAGTTCTGCCACTTGCTAGGTTTAAATATACTTCTCGGGATGGGTGTCAATTTGTTCAGCCATCAGTGGGGATAGTGATCCCACTGTAAAGATTGTTGTGGGTATCAAATGAGCTGCTGGATATGAAAAGGCCACAGAGATGGAAGGTGTCATGAGTGCAGTTGATCTCATGCTGTTAAAGTATCGTAGCCTGGCACAGTCCCATCACGGTGGAATCACAGGTGTCTGTAGTTTATATAGTAATCAGAAATATCCCAGTCATGTGCCCTAATCACTGGAAGACCATTTAGGTTCTCCCCCAAGTCAGTATTGCAAACGGCTTCAGTACTGAACTACAGGGAAGTGCAGGCTTAGAAGGAGACTGACAGACTGACGTACCAGCTAGGGTTGGTCTTGCTAAAACCAACTTCAGTAGAAAAGAGCTATTCTTTTCTAGGAAGCCCAGCAATGAAGTGTGTCCCTTGGCGCTCTCTATGCTTTGAAGTACATTCTTTTCTTCAAAGTGTGCATAACACTGACTGTTTCCTAAACACTTCCCTGTTCTTGCTGGTGTGTGACGTCCTGCCTAAAAAATGGGCCGGTGAAGAAGGAAATCCATGACCAATCTTTCCTTTCCTGTGGCTGGTTCAGAAATGTGAACATGAGTGATCACTTCAAGGCAACAGAGTGTGCTGGGTTCTAAGAACATGACTTTCAGGTGTTTTGGAGTAAAGTTTCCTCTGGCAATTTGGTTTCTTGGCCATACTCATCTTTCATACCTTGTTCTTTTTTGTGCTTTGTTTTGAGGCTTTTTTTTTTTTAATGACGGGATTAACTGAGGAAGCTGTGTTAAGGGTGGTGCCTTTGTACAGTTCATGGCTGTAGCCTGCATAGCGGAGAGTGGGTCTTCTCAAACTTTAACATGCATTAGAGTCACCTGAGCACCATGTTAATGTGCAGAAGCTTATTCCCGAGCTCTGGGTGGGACCTGAGATTCTGCATTTGCAGTGAGTTCCCAGAGAACACCCATGTAGCGAGAGGATTCAAAGGATAAAAGGATTCAAAGTAAAGGAAGTGCAAAGACCATCCAACCAACCTCGCGTGATTTTATGGATGAAAAACAAAAGCCTTAAGGAGTTCGAGAGGCCATGGAGAGATTAAGTATAATAAACAGCATCACGGTTATGTGCTGAGCCAGGAATCAGACATGCACAGAACTGTGATTAGGAAATTAAATCTGATCTCATAGTCCTGGTGTGGGCAAAATGCCTAGATTGGATGACAGCTGATTTATAGTGGAGCTTCCTGATAGGGAAAAATCAGTACATCCCATTTACAGATACTTCCAATGCAGCTGTGTCAGGGCGAGGAGAAAGGGGGTCATTGTGTAGTGTGTTAGGGGTGTGATCCTCAGGCCCTTCAGGCAGATAGATGCATAAGTAAATATTTATTTAAAAGATAAAAGTTGGTTATATGTTAGACAAGATTGAAAGGAAACTTCCTTTTTGGGGAGAGGCTGCAGATAAATATTTTTCTACCAGGAACCAGAAGAATCAGAGAATAGGAAAAATAATAATAGCAATGATGATTTGATCCTAGACAAAGAAAAAACAGCAAACCTAGGGACCTCATGTTCTCACCGGTGTCCAAATCAGACCTTGAACAGCCACATTTTACAGGCTGAGATGGTACCGCCTTTATGTGGAGAAAATGTGCCTCTCCATCCCGCATGGGTGCAGTGTATAGAAGAGGGCATTTGGTAATTATAACTGAAGCCTGTAAAAGAGAATTGATTGGTTTAACATCTATAAACTTTATTTTCTTGAAACCTAAGATATGGCCATTAAATTTTTAGGAGAAGTTTGGCTGGTAGATTAATAATTTAAAAAAGAATATTAAATGAATTCATTTGTTTTTCATTCAATGGTCCTTTTATTTTTGAGGCCATTTCTCTCAAAATGAGCAATCATGATCTATTGCTTCTACAAAAACTAATATTTTAGCCATTCAAAGATAAAATTGCTATTGTCTCTTGATGTTGCTTTCTTTAAAATATTTTCAATGATAGTTAAGTGGTAGAGGGGTTTTTTTGTTTGTTTGTTTGTTTGTTTTTAACTGTTTACTCTTAGTAAGTTTAATATATGTCCTCTAAGCATTTTTTTTTTCCTCTAAGCATTTTTTAAAAAGCCAGGTGGTGGGGTTCATTGTGTGTTTACTGTTTGAAATTAAATACCTGTTATCGCTTAAGCCATAGGTTAAATATTACCATCATTGAACTCAGTTAAATATTTCCACTTTTAACTGCAAGGCTTAAGTGCCTGGGTATTATAAAAGAAGATATTTGACTCCAAAGGTAACTGCTGCAGTTTGGGGCAATAGTAAATAGCTTTGAGGGGGAAAAAGAGTCTTGGGGAGAAATAAGCATAGTCTTTTAGTTTAATACAGCAGTTGGCAAATGTAGATGCTTAAAAGCTTTGAAAATCCCCCATATAGGCCATCAAAGCATTATAATAAAATATTAAATTAATTCAGGTAAAAGGATTAGCCATCAGGGCCCCTAATGTAGTAAAAGTGTGGTTTCCATACGAGTAGTCTCACCACAGAAGGCAAAGACAAAGTCCCACTCAGAATGAACAATTTAATAATCACATTTAACTCTGGATGTTTTGTCATAGGCTGTTGTCCAGTGCCACTGTGTTAAGGCATTGGGAAAACCCTGAGCGCTTAATAACGTCTTGAGCTAGCTGGGCTGCCTTAGACGTTTTATGATCATGAAATTGAATCCTCTTTTTGGCAATGGTGATTCATCACGTCCACCTCTTTTTTCCCCCCTTGAAACCACACTGACTTCATTGTTCCAAATAACACAGCTAGGGGTGGTTACTTCTAAATGTCCTATGTGAAATTAAGATAGTGACATGGATTTCTCCTATTTTGAACAACAAAAAAGCTAAGTGCTTATCACACTGCTAAAAACATAATTTTTCTTGAATCTTTCATTCCTTCACTCATATTTTCTGAAAGTGAATATAATAAATGAGGAAAATTAGCCACCTTGGGGTTTAACATTCTGGTGGCCATTTGGAGGAAATTTCCTGCCAACAGTATACGAGATAAAAAGGAAAAGGGATGCCCCAATCTACCTCAACCAGAAATGCCCTGGATATTCCATTTAGCACAAATGTAATATTTTCCACTGTGATAATTTCCTCCTCTGTCTTTTTATTGCTGAAGGCTAAGATGCATACAGGACCCACTCCAGCTTCCCATGCCTGGGAAATGCCTATTTGGGGGACAAAAGCAGTAACTGTGCCATAGTGCTAGTGGTGATTAAGTCAGCTTACAACCCCATAAGAGTTGAAGATATTACGGAAGACACTGGAACAGTGTTACGCATATAATGCCTGATTTCTACATTTACTCTGTAAATGAGCAGTCCACTCATGAGACTGGGAGTGAGCCCCTTTTCTGATACTATGAGAGGCTAAAATAGATGGGGACAAATGCAGGGAATTTAGTGTTATGCAACCCAAGACTTGGATTTCTGCAGTGGTGCTTACTGGCCATTGGGTCTCCCATCCAAGTACTAACCAGCCCCGACCCTGCTTAGCTTCCAAGATCAGACGAGACTGGGCATGTTTAGGGTGGTATGGCCATAGACAGAATCTTGAAAAGATTACTTCATCTCTCCGAGCCTCAGTTTCCCATCCTATCAAGATAATAATGCTTGCCTTTAGAGGAGAGTCATAGGGGAGGAGGCATTTGATCTGGGCTTTTTAAAGAGTTCATGTAGTTTAGATAAGCAGAAATGGACTTCCCAGGTAGCAGGAACAGAGAACAAAGGTGTCATAGTAGGAATACATGATCCCTTGTGGGGACATCCCAAGCTGTTTAGCCCGAGAGAGGTGTGGTGTAGAGAGCAAGGAGCTGTGAGTCTCTTGGCCTTCAGCATTTGGCAAAGGAGTTGGGATTAATTCAGTGGAAGATGAGGACCCACTGAAATGCGGGGGGCCGGGAGTAGCCATTCCTCAGTATCAGGAAAAGATCTAGGGAACAGAGAAGAATAAAAATCAGTAAGGAAACCAAAGTCTTAGTCAGTTTGTGCTGTTATCACAATACCCAAGACCGGGTAATGTATAAACAATAGCAATCTCACAGTTCTGGAGGCTGGGAAGTCCAGGATCAAGGCACTGGCAGGTTCAGTGTGTGTTGGGGGCCTGGTCTCTCTGCTTCCAAAAATGGCACCTTGTGGCTGCATCCCCCAGAGAGAGCAAACCTTATGTCTGCGCATGGGAGAAGAGCAAAAAGGGGCCTGAGCTAGTTCTCTGTAGCCCTTTTCTAAGGCACTAATCCATTCATGAGTGTGGAACCCTCATGACTTACTCCTCAAAAGGCCCTACCACAAGGAAGATGAAGTTTCAACATGTGAAACTTGGGGGACCCTATTCAGACCATAGCAAGCAATGAAGAAACCATCCAAATTATCCAGGCAGAGAGTAATCACGTTCCAAGGGGGAATGCAAAAGTGAGTGATAAATGGATAAGAAAATTCATAGATGGAACTTAAATGGATTTGTCCGTAGTGCAAGAAATACGGTCACGGATGGTTCTGAAGGCGTCAAGCCTGTGACTGGGAGAATGGTTCTGCCAAGATTAGAAAACAGGAAAGCAGCAGGGAACACCACGGGGCCTCGAGTACAGTTTGTACCCACCAAGTTCACAGGATCAGGTGGGAGCTCTAAGTTCATATCTCCACCAAACTGTTAGAAAGATGTAAATCTGAGTGAGAAGGAGAAGTCAAAACTGGGGAAATACATTTTAGATTCATCCAAAGATAGGAGATCTTTAGAGTTTCAAGAGTGGGTAGGATTCCCAAAGGGGAGAATTGTAGAAAGAGATGGAAAGAGATATAAGAAGAAAATAACAGGGACAACGAGAGTGGGAAAAGGAGCAAGAAGAGTTATTCAGAGATGTCGTGGGGAAGACGCTCAGCACTGTGTACGCAAAACAGAGGAAACATTTCCAGATGTAAAAGGAGGGTGAGTGATAGTAAACACCACAAACATCAAGAACAGCATGGCCCCAGGGGAGGCCGAGAGCTGTCTCGTTGGGGAAGGTGCTTCCCTCTCAAGATGAATGTGTGAGCACCGATCATTATTCCAGAATATCCTCTCTTTACTATAGTAAGTGCTTAGCAGTCATAAGTACAAGATTTATATAAAAGAAATGTCCGTTTAATTTATTAAATCAGACACTGGCTGCATTATTAGCCTTTACCTAGGACTCTGTAAGACATGAAAAAGTTAGAGGAAATCTAATGGGGCCCTTTTATCTGTAAGGGAAAGGTCATTGCCAGCATCAAATATTGAATTTTAGAATGGTGCCACAGCTAATAGGGATATATTATAACTCAAATTAGACTTCAAAAGGACTGATCTGCTTGGGATTCCATCATTTAAAATCTCTCTCAGTAAAACTGACTTCATGGAAAGTTATTAATCGCTTCTATTAATGCTATTCCATCAGATTGTTTTAATAGGTATGTTTGAACAGAGTGTAAATTTTTCAGATGATTTTTTTGCCAATTTAACAGAGAATTTGAAGGATGATGGTAAAATGTTATAAATCAAATTTAAATCTTGATTTTATTTTCTTCATTTTCTCCAGCAATAATACTAACCAGTGATGTGTCTGGAATGTTATACAGTATAATAAACTCTTGACACGGGTATGATTGGAAAATGAGATATTCTGGTTAATCTGATGTTGTCATTAATAGCACAAATGCTCTCTATGGATCTCTAATTTAAAACAGTATATAACACAGAGAAAAACCTAGTAAATCTTTGGTAACATTGTAGGAGAGTCACAAATCTTGATACCTTCGGTCATTTGGTCATTTTTTAAAACAGTAATTGCACTTGATACAAGGTTATGTTCTAATAAGCTCTTTTTCTCCAGTAAAAATGCGTTTCGGGGCTGGGCGTAGTGGCTCACACCTGTAATCCTAGCAACTCTGGGAGGCCGAGGTGGGCAGATCATTTGAGCTCAGGAGTTCGAGACCAGACAAAGCAAGAGCGAGACCCCGTCTCTACTAAAAAAAAAGAAATAAATTAGCTGGACAACTAAAAATTTTATAGAAAAAATTATCCGGGCATGGTGGCCCATGCCTGTAGTCCCAGCTACTCGGGAGGCTGAGGCAGAAGGATTGCTTGAGCCCAGGAATTTGAGGTTGCTGTGAGTTAGGCTGATGCCACGGCACTCTAGCCCCAGCAACAGAGTGAGACTCTGTCTCAAAAACAAACAAAAAAAAAAATGCATTTCAGTAATCAAATGTGTGATTTGAGGATTTTCACTAGACTACCAGAACTGCACATAAATCAATGATGCAAAATCATGCACGTAAAAGCAGTTGAAGTTACGTCATTGTCAGTAAATGGTAGCTGCTGCTGCTGTGATCGTTGTTACTTGCTAAGGAGACGGTTTGGTTTTGTTTAGATGAGCTGCTTCAGAAAGAGCAAAACTACTCGGATGATGTCTTGGCCAACATGATCAGTGAACCAAGAATCAGTTATGGGAATGATGCCCTCATGCCATCTTTGACTGAAACGAAAACCACCGTGGAGCTTCTTCCCGTGAACGGCGAGTTCAGCCTGGACGAGCTCCAGCCGTGGCATTCCTTTGGGGCCGACTCTGTGCCAGCCAACACAGAAAACGAAGGTAAGAGTCCCTGAGGGAGCAAGATTGTTCTGGTAGCTCTACATATACGTGTGTCAGAGAGAGAGAAAGAGAGATCTTTTTTGTTCTCGCGTGGTGATATTTTTTTCTCTGATTGTAGTAATAAAACATTTCATTTAAGTTTCAAATCAAGAAGGAAATATGAGGAGTTACTATGTAGCCGTTGAAATACTATTACATCTGAGTCAATTATTCTTTACTTTTTTCATGCTACAAAGCAAGTAAACTGAAATTTTTTGGAAAAGATAACAACCCCGTTGTATAAGTGGTAAAATTACAATGGTACTGATTACCCAGAACATTCAAGTAAAAGGCCTCTCCTTTCCCAAAGATCCATGTTTGCATTCGGGGGAGTGTCACCCTTGGAGTCACCAGTCCCATACAGAGGGGACCCACAATATATTATTCAAGAGGCAATTCTACACATGGAAAATGTGTGGCAATAACATTTTTCTAATTTTTATTTTCCCATTCTTTTCTTAATATAAAACGATATAATAATAAAAGCAGACGCATAAAGAGCACATACTGTATGCCATATATTATGTTTATGACTGTTTTTCAAATGAGAAAATGGAGGCGCCAGGAGACTAAGTTCTTTAGTGGTGATTTTTGGTAGGAATTTATTTTTTAAATGTTTTCTCACTGAGGGGTAGATTGTTGCTTCTGGAATAAAAGCACAAACTTCAACTGACGTTTATGAGATAGTGGCCTAGAATGCCAGCTGCTGAGAAAACAGATACAGGTAATGAAATCAAGGAAATTACAGCTCACCAGCAGAGAGAGAAGATTCTATAGGGCCTGCATAAATGGACCTTTCACAGGCACCAAAATAGTCTTCATTGGCTACTTATTTGTACATGAAATTTCAGATTGCATTAAGTGTGAAAGGCAAAGATAGAGTGCCATGTACAAATAAATGTAATTTTGCTTGAGATTTAAATAGCTTTATGTTTAGAAAGTTAAGTTTAAGGCAGCTGTCAAAATTAAGGAGCACATTGCTGTACATGTTTTTTCCTATGATAGTTCAGAGAAGTAAGATTTTTCTGTATAAACAAATTTGTGCCATAGATGATGTACTTTTTCCCAGGGATTTCTTAGCAAAAATATCTGTTTAGCAGAGAGCATCTTTCAGTATGCTTTATCATTTTTACAGGTTCAGAAGTATAAAATTACAAATGCATGAACACCTTGATTTCTAGATACTAATAACATGTTTTTCAAGAATGCAGCAGGATTTTACCTGCAGTTTTCTTTTTTAAAGTAGCAAATTTTAAAGGTTGTTTATATTTGTCATATGCCTCATAAAATGCAGTCAGTGCACTTCTCAGACTAAATGTAAATCTAATATTAGACCTTATGTGCACTGGACAAGTCTCTTTTTAAAGGGACTATTGCAGAAAATCATTATATAGACTATTTTCACAATGGGAGTAATCACCCCAAATGGTTTCCCTAATTTGAAAAAGAGCACCTTATAATAATACCAGCCTATACAAATAGCAATGTTATTGACGATGTAATAATAATTAAAACTTTACCATTTATGAAAATAATTATTATTCACATAGAGGAAAAAATGTTAAGGACATTTAGTTATCAAAGACCTAAGTAACATCCTTATTAAACTGTATTATTACTAGAGTGCTGGTTGTGTCACTTTTTTATAGTTAGATATATTTTGGCCATTTAAAATCTTCATTTAGCCTCTAATGAGAATTTTGGGGGGAAAATGTCCAGTCTTATTTTGTAAATTGAATGCACACTAGATTTGCTCTTTTCCTAACAGCACACACTGTAGCATTAATTCTGAGAAACAGTCTGTGCATACACACAGACACACACACACACACACACACACACACACACACACACAGATTCTGAAGCCCTTGGGTATGGCCAAGATGCCCAGTTGGCCAAAGGCCTTGATTTTGTACCACTGGATCCTTGGTGAAGATGCAGCAATTACATTGCCTAGCCTTCATCAAAAGAGCTGATATTCTTGTGAAAAAAAGATTTTGTTTAAATAAGCAAAATCTTATATAACAATATTGGAAGGCAATAGTGCTAAAGATCTCAGAGTCTTGAGAAGCATTTCTCTTCATTATCGGACCCAACATTCTTTTTGTAACTATTTTTAAAAAGCCTCCTCAATGACCAACTTGTAAATAAATTGGCAACGTCTGGGGAGAAATCAATATAATTGACATAATTGATAAAATGTGTTTCAACATGTAAGTGCTCAGGCCCAATGACTAGTGAAAACAGTGTCATAGGCAGGTGTCTGGCCCACGTGGATGTGGCAGAGTCAGAGGCAGACTGTACAGGGGGCTGTTTTGGTTCAGGTTTTATAAGCAGCATAAGCATTAGTGATGTCATTTTCCAAATCAAAAACTACAAAAATGCTTTGCGTTTATATACAAAATTTCATTAGGTTCTAGGTTCACATTGTCATAAACACCTGTGTATCCAGTGGGAAGTTAGAAAACTATGTAAGGTGCAGGGCAATTTTTATCTGTTGGGGTTGCCCTGTGCACAGCATCTGACATCCCTGGTACCTCTCCACTAAAAGCCTTTAGGTTCCTCCCTCCCACCCCAGTATTAGTGACAACCAAAACCACTTCCACATTCCCCACCATCTTGTAGGGTATTAAGCACGAACCCACACTCCTAAATGATACAGATGTGAGTTTAAATTCCAGCTCTGCTTTGTGCTTATGAGCAAGCTACTTAGCCTCTCTGCCTATCTGATGGTCTATAAAGTAAGGTCGATAATAATTCCTAACTCAAAGATATGGTATGAGCATTAAACAAGAAGGCATGAAAAAGCTCTTAGCAAAGTGCCTGGAACACAGTAAATGGTCAGTGGTAGCAGGTTTTTTTGTTTGTTTGTTTGTTTGTTTGTTTTTAAATGGAACCAGGATAATCTTAGATAGATTTTATCAGCCTGTCTCAGGATGAATCACCATGTGGCCCAAACAGTGTATCCTTAAAATAATGAATATAAAAAACGACATAATGAGATACAGTCCAAAAGTTATCCCTCTTCTCTCCTCTCCATAAACTTGTTCCTTCTTAGTCCTTCTTTTTATAGACATGTACACACACAGAGCTATTAAAAATATCTAAAATTCTCAAAGGATTTCCTTTCTTTGTTCATGCAGTCCTTATCATCATAGCTTCAAATGCTTACCAAAAAAATTTGTTGATCTTCTCAATTACAATCCGTCAAGTCCAGAGGAACGTCTCATGCCCAGGCATTCTTTTAATTTACATAGAAAAATAAGCACATCACAGTTTGCCAATATTATAGGCTGTTGAATAGCTACGATTTGCCTGAAGGAATGTTTGGTCTTTGGTTTTCAGATCCATAAAACCTAAAGGAATGGGAAAATTCAAATGAAACTGTTATAGAAGTGTTCTCATGGATCACAAAGTGAGACAGTATGTATATTTTGCAGAGTGAAGCTGCCCTCTGGTATATTTTTAATTAGCCATAAAGAGGCAGTGAGGAAGCCAATCTAAATGGTGAAATCAAGGTTAAATAATGTCTTTCATTAAACCTACAACCAGTGCTTTTTAGGCCTCTCTTATCTATATATAAAACTGGTTTCCTGCTGGTTTATTATTACCTAAAGCCTGGTGAAAACATTGTACAAGGCAGTGCTAGCTTGGATCTATTACAAGGAACATCAGAACTAACAAAGTCAAAAATCCCAGAGTCCCGATCATTCTATTTCTCCTCTTACAAGGAAGGATTCGATTCAAAGCTACTGAGAGCAAGGGAATAACAATTTGTGCTTAAATTTTATTTTAACTCTTCAAGATAACCTATTTCTTATTTTTAATTTACTAAAAAGCCAGTGTAAAATGTTTTGAATGCTCTATATTGATGAAGTCACTTTCTGGTTCAGTAACGGTCCATTTGAAAAATTAGAAAGTATTTGCAGTGGATTGGGAAATAATGCACTACTTTGTCTTGTTGATGTGTGTTCTTTTTTTGCAATAATGTCATAATTGCCTTTAAAACAAAAAAAAACCGTTTTTGATATATGCTCCCCGAACTCAAGAGCTACTTATTCTTCGAGCATTAACGCATGCTAAATCAGCTTCGAACTGTTAAAACAGACGACTGTTGAAATCACTGAAACTATTATTGTTTAATCTTCCTAAAAAATAGAAAAGGTCTTACTGCTGTTCTCAAGTAATACGTACCCATTAAAAAAAAGAGAGAAATTTATAGGAATAATCTCCTCACTCAAAGATAACTAATGATACTATATTGTGGTAATGACTTTTAGACTTAGACTTCTATGCACATCTGATGCTTTTCAGTATTCCCCTCAGTAATTGTGGTACAGTGCTTTATTATTGGTAAGTTTCTCTCACATAAGTATGTACCTGTGAACCCTGGAAAAACCCTGTTTACGTGTGATAAAACTGAGGTTCAGAAACATCATCATTTGCCCCGAATCACAGAGAAAATAAGTGGTAGCATTAGCAGTGGACCCTGGGACTACCAGCTCTTCAGCCTGCATTTAAACGACAGGTACAGCTGCTTCCCCCTGAGTCAAAGATACATTTTCTAGTGATTTAACTGTTGATTCCTGTGCTCAGCACCACTTCAAGGTGCTTGTTGGCCCTCACGCATGTGGTTTGGTGTGTTCTTACCTGCAACTGAAGCACCATTTGGGGCCCTCGTCACTGGGAACTTCTGAAAAGGTACAATAATCCTTCGACTCACTCCGTTTTTTGAGGAGTAATGAAGTTATTTACTACAGGCTGTTGCAGATGGGAAAAAAGATGAAATACAGAGAAACTAAACTTCATTGCTGAAATGTATTTGTGAGTTGCAGAAGGAAGTGTGTGCCTTCTTGCAACGCACTAAAGCGTGTCCTAGAGGGTAGTCATCCTCGCAGCGCTAGTCACTACACAATACCTGATAGCGGGAGACTGACTAAGTGCAATTTTATAGTATTTGGGAGTTTCTGAAACACGCTTTAAAAGTTATTTGTTCCTCACTGCAATTAGAAGGTACAGATGTTATTATTTCTGTTTTCCATACGGAGAAACAGCCTCAGAACTGGCCACTTGCCCAAGGTCACGGACACTCTGAATGTTGGGGCTGGATTTAGATGCCTCTGCTCTCCTGGGTAGCCCGCCACGCCACCAGTCCGCGTGAGAAAGGACCGAGCCACTTGTCTCTTTTATGTCACCCAAGCGTCCTCCCAGAAATATTTTCTTATACTTTGAATACTTGGCTTATTGCCACTTCCCCATCCCTACCCGCGTGCCTGTCACTACGTGGCATCCAAAATCTATGTGGACCTAAATCGCACCTTCGAATGCCTGGCCTGTGCGCGTTAGTACACTGGGTGGTTTCACTGAAGTTGCCAAAAGCCACCCCACCCAGCGCCCCTCGTCGCCATCCGCACCTGTGCTTGCTCTTTGTCCCCTTACTTTTACGTGTGCCGGCCGTTCCGAAGGGGCTTCTCCTCCTCCCTCAGCTTCGTTTGCTCCTTCACCATTTATTAATCTTGAGAGTCGTGCTTCTTTCTCTCTGCCTGGTTTCCTCAAAGACGTACGTAAGTGCAAGGAAATACTCTATCTGAGCATCAGACGCACTGTGGAAATGCGGGGCATGGGGAGCAGCGCGGAAGGATGCGGTCCCGCCCACACCGCACGCTTTGGGTCGGACCCAGAACACACACAAAGGGAAAATCGTGAGTGCTGACAAATATAAAACGAAATATCCTCATTGCTCACATTTCAGCTGTGTGTCAGCTACCAAATGGAAACCAGCTTTTTGACAAAAAAGGGAAAGACGGTAGTTTATCTCTTCCACCCTCAAAGCAAGGACAAATTTGATTCGCTAAACGGCAGATTATGTGGTGAGACTTTGCTCTCCCGGTAAATTCGTATTTGCATCTCACCCGGAAATTTAGCAGAGTCCTTTTGTAGTTAATTAACTGTAAAGTAAGATAAGATTGAACAGTCGTAAAAGGAGGTATCTTTAAGGTTTTCCTCTGGGCAGGGTATGGTATATTTTACTTCTAATCAAAAGCCAAGAAGCTATCTCTACACTAGCTCAGAGGAAACTCCACCCTCCGGTCCACTCGTCTTTGATGTCGCCGCGTGTCCTGGTGAGTGCTTTTATTAGAAAACTAAGGCGCGGGATTGGCACGTCAGTAACGAGAAGCCCTTTGAAGTGGCGCCCCTCCCGTTCCGTGATGCTTGGGGTTAACTCAGCGGGCCTTTTCCAGCTGCTCCTTTTTTGTAACTTGTTTACTGCACGTGCTTTTTCCCTGCTCTGTGTTCCGGAGCCACAACTTACCATCTTGATTTGTCTCGTTTGCTTTTCTGCGTCTCTCGCTGCCTGTGCCCAGTTGAGCCGGTTGACGCCCGCCCTGCCGCCGACCGAGGACTGACCACTCGACCAGGTACCGGACCCGCCCGACCTCTCAGCGTCTTGCGCTTGAGCTTGAGCAGACGTCATCTGCTTTCTTCATTACGTGCCTCTCTCGATTGTACAGACGGCAGCATAGAATTCGAAGTGACCCTAGAAACCAAACTTTTTAAAATTCTTCTTTGCTTTTGCTTACACGTCATCTCCCAAGTTGCTAATAAAGTGACCTGTTTTTTGTTTCTGAGCCTTCCTATGAAACCTAAAAGAGAGCCCTTCCTACTTTTAGTGGGATTTTTTTCTTTTTTTTTTAAGTGGAGAAGATTATATAGAGCCTGTCCTCAAAAACGGAACCCAGACAGATGCAGACTATCTGGCGGTGACTTGGTTGCTGCTGGGAACATCTCTTCTTCCCTTTCTTGTTTGGTGTCCAGATGGGGCCTTTTCTAACTAAGCTGGGCTCAAACTTCAATCAGTTACTGAAGTAGGCATGATTTCCTGAAAATACCGGATTTGGTGTATCTCCAGAGCCAGAAATACTTACTTTTTCTCTTTTGTGGGTTGTATATGCTTATTCTCAATGAGTGGCTAAAGTAACACGACAGATGTATATGCATAATTTTGCACATAAGCCCTTTATTTTTTATGTTACTTACAAATCCCATTAACACTGAAATAGACACTTCCTTTTTGCAGTTTCCCAAGCCTTAAGAAGAAACACATTTTCACCCTTTGTTCTGTATTTAGCCTGTTCAGCTTAGTCTCACGGCACAACAGAAGCACGTCCACACCTGGTCTCCACTCCCTGCACAGCCTCACCCAACTGGTAGCAGCCAGTGTTTTCAGTGAATCAGGAAGAAGAGGGAAGTTATTGAATTGACAAATCTGTATATTCTGGGAAGATTTTGCTCCTAAAGAGCACATACCTTCCCATATTTATTTTCTTCTTTATTCTCATAATGTCCCCATGCGGTAGTCAAGGAACAGGAAATTAACCTTCTTTGAAGATATTAATAACACACAGAGGTCAGCCTTTGCTCCCTGACTCAGATACGTCAGCAGTGGGGCCGTAAGGAGACCTCGTCTCTCTCACTGCCAACGCAGGCTCCAGCCGTGTCTGCCTCCAGCCACAGTCACTGATAAAGACTCAGAGTCCACCTTGTGGCATCTTCGTGCCCTCATGCTGTGATGAATGGTGGCAGCAGAGGCAGAAGAGTGACACGTCTTGACAGCTGATTCTGTTGATTTTATGCATCTCTGTCTGTAGGGCTTTTCTGGGGAACTTAAATTACAGTAAGTCAGAGACAGTTTCCATTCTCCTAATGTCCTCCTTATTGTCAGTGTCATGTAAGTGAACAAGGAGCCAGCGGTGGACATTCCTATTCTGCTCAGCCAGCTGGTACAGCCTTAGGTCCGTTCAGTTCTAATTGCAACCAAAACCAGCTCAGGTTGGTCATTTGCCTTGGGACTTTTTTTTTCAAGATGCTTCCCACTTTATTTTTAAAAGAAGACATGCTTTTCATCTACAAGTATAAAATGTGATTTAGAAGAATTCAACCAATTTTATTAAGTTCCTACGTCGGCAAGCTTAGACCTATGTGTTCCTTCTGAAATATCCAGGAAGGGGTAACCCCGTTCGTTGATTTTCCTTTTCCTTTTTCTCTTTTTCCCAATCTAACATGAAAAGCACATTTCCATACATTGTCAAACAAAAATAATCTATTTTAAAGGAAGAACTGGAGAATAGTTAGTGGTATTATAAAGGTGGGAGGGAGAAAGTCATGCAAAATCTTTCTTGTAACAATAACAACATTATCTGATTTTGATATTTCACGAAGATCGATGCACTAAATTCTGTGGAGCGTCAAAAGAAATTAAATGGGAAGCTCCCTGCCCTCAGGAGCTTGAAGTATAATAGAACGAACATACCTTGCATATTTGGAAAGATGAGATGGAATTTGGAAGGCAAGGAAATAACAAAGTAACATAAGTGACGACCAGAATGTTCTGTAGTATGAGCAAATGGGGCACAACCAGGGAACTTGCCGGAGATGGGCTTCCAGAGAGGCTGTGAAGGATTTGAAGCACTTGGATTGACAGAAAACAAGGGAACAGCCTGTATAGACGAGGGGGCAGCCTAGGCCAAGCCTCCTTTCTTACACTATGCAAGGCTTGGGTTGCACAATACGATAGCCACAGATGAGAAAGAATACTCAGATAGGAAGTGAGGAAGATTCTAGTTAAGGTATGAACAGTTATGAATAGCGATATTTGATGGATATGTGTTAAGACATGCATGTGCTGTATATTTTTGTGCTTGTTGTGAGCCTATGAAGCATTTGGACTAATTCCCCCGTCCCGTGTTTTATAGCACAGTTTTGGTTCTTTATCATCACATTTTTGAGACCACACACTTGAGTCTAACGTGCCGAGTTATGTCTTTTGACTTTGCCAACTTAGAAAGCCCTCCTGGGGTTGTCAGACATCATTCAAGTAGTGGCATTGTTTTTGAGTCATCACTGCTGTCACTCAGAAACAAGTAGAGAAAGGGTTTTGGTTTTGGTTTTCCCCTACCCAGTGCCACATAATGATGACTGCAGAAAATGACTTCTCCATGACTTCCCATATCTGAAAAACCGCAAGATTTTAACTTCTAGAATGTAATGTTAAGTTGGGATGATAGTAGTAACAGTGGTAATTTCTGGGCATAACAGCCATTACAGCTATTCCTCCTGGCTTATTTCCAAAGAAAAATAGACTCTGAAGGAATAATTACACAATCTGACCAGAATAAAAAAGAAAAATACATTAGTAGGCTCTTCACATGGAGTGGAAATCTACCCTTCCCATTATAATGTATTACTGCCCTTCTCCAGTTCAGGTATAGGAAAACCAGGTCCTTGACCCCAAGCCAAGTAAGAGATGTCTTGAGGAACATACTTTCTTTAGCCCCCAGATGCATGGCAGGGTCTCCCCACCCTTCATGACTAAGAAAAAGAGCTGGAGTCAGCAGGGCTCAGGATGAAGTCAGCACAACTCAGGAAAGGCCTCCTGTAAGCCTGTAAACTAACCCCCCTGCCATATATTTAAAACTAACCCATACCCATCATGTTTCATGACACGCAATATCAGCTTATTGGTGATATTTCCCTATCTATGGGCTTACTAATTTTTTTCTTTTAGTGAGATTTGAATAATGTATAAAATGTCTTTACTAAATGATTATCCATGCTAAATAGAAGTAAACCAGCAAGGGTTCTTTCTGCTGGGAGCCTCTCAAACTATTAAGCTTTAAGCATTCCTTATTTGTTGTTGTGCAGACTTACTACACGAATTTGGATTTTTTGTTGTTGTTGTTGAAGACAAGGTCTCACTCCATTGCCCAAGCTAGAATATAGTGGCATCATCTTAGCTCACTGTGTCCTCAATCTCCTGGGCTCAAGCAATCCTCCTGCCTCAGCCTCCCCAGTAGCTGCAACTACAGGCACACGCCACCACACCTGGCTAAGTTTTCTACTCTTTGTAGAGACAGGGTCTCACTCTTGCTCAGGTTGGTCTCGAACTCTTGGTCTCAAGCAATTCTCCCACTTTGGCCTCCCAAAGTGCTACGATTACAGGCATGAGCCACCATGCCCAGCCTGATTTTTTTGTTTGTTTTGGGGGTTTTTTTTGACTACCAAAGTATTGTCAGTATCCTTTCAGAAATAGTGTGGGCTTATAAAATTCTGAGTAGAGAGCTCATTGCTTATTTTTTAGTGTAATTATTTGCCCTCCTCCCAATCTAAAAGGGAAGACTATTCAAGAGAGTTTTCTTAAAAATCTCAGAAATACAGTGTCAACTGTCCCGTTGCTAAATCCCAATGTCAGAAAAAGGGTGAGCTATAAAGAAATGTGTTTATATAAGGATCTCAGATTTTGAAGAGCTTATAGAAAGATAAAAATACACAACTACTGAGAATTAAAAGAATGTTAGCATCACTGCCCTATAAAAATAAGGGTCAGGAAGGTTAGAGGACAGAATGAGTTGAAACTTATGAAAAATGTTAATAATTTTAAAGTAAGAAAATAAATAAGAACAGAGAGCTTTGCAGGTCTCACAGTGGGAAGGGGCGCAGGGGATGGACATTAGGTCAGTGAAAGGACCAGAGTTAAAGAGATCAGAAAGAAAGGGAAACTGTCACACTTTGATAATGTCTTTTTTATCTATATTTGAACTTGTGATAAAAGGAAATTAAAGCCCAAAATAGAGCAATATGAAAAAAGAAAGTACTACCCCTTATGTTAGTTATCTATTGCTGTATAACAAATAACCCCAGAAATGAGCAGCTTAAAACAGCAAGCATTAGTTTCTTACAGTGTTTATAGGTCAGGATTTGGGGTGTGGTTTAGTTGGGTGATTCTGGTTCAGGGTCTCATGTGAGGTTGCAGTCAAGAGATTGCCTGAGCTGCAGTCATCTGAAGGCTCGATTGGGGCGGGTGAGTCTGTTTCCAAGATGACTCACTCACGTGGCTATTTGCAGGAGTCCTCCATACCTTACCGTCCAACTCTCCATAAGTCTGCTGTGTATCCGCACAACATGGCAGCTGGCTTCCCCAACACCAGGTGATCCAAGAGAGAGGACAAAAAGGAAGCTTCAGTGTCAGTTATAGCTCAGGCTCAGAAGTCATACAGCATCACTTCTCCCATCTCCTGTTCATTAGAAGCAACTCACTACTTCCAGGCCATACCCAAGGGAAGGGAATTCCCTCTTGGAAGGGAGGAGCATCAGCAAATTGGTGGATATGTTTTAAAACCACCACATCTCTACCCAAGTCCGAGTCCGTATGACTCAGACAAATCGCAAGCTAAGAGAACTGGAAGGTGAAACAGAGCCTCTGTGCATAGTTTTTATGGAACTCTGGAGAAAAGGAGAAGAGCCGGGAAGGTAAGGATAGGAAAATGTAGTTCTGAAAAGCAGAAGGGAGAGACGACAACTTCACAGTGTTCAGGCCAGGTATAAGTTGACATTGATCATGGGTCTGTTTTCGGACAGATAATTAAATGGAAGCTTTTTCAACAGTTGGACAAGGAAACTGAGCTATATCACCACCAGTGTGGATTCCCTAAGTTTTGTCAAATTTTCGTCACCTTCTCTTTGTGCAGACTCTGCTATTAGACTGGCTCATCATGTGCTGTGAACATTGTGCATTTCAGTGTCAGCAGGTTACATGACAGGTTTCACAGCATCTTGTAGACAAGATTGAAAGACTGATTAGGCCAAGAGCAAGAAATTAGTTCCCATGGGAGCTGAAGGAGCTGGGAATGTGTAGCCCAAATAAGACAAGAATCCACAAAAATGTGTTTCCTCTGCTTAGGTGTCTGATACCTGTTCAAGGTTACAGTGTAAAAGGGAAGGTGAGGCTTGCTCCGAGTTGAACCTAGGATCAAACGGTGGAAGTTACAGGAACACTGATGTTGGCTTAATAGAAAAAGGCCGTTCTAGTATGCAGATCTGCCTGAAAATGGAGGCAATCTGATATAGTCTTATGTGTTCAAACAGGAGCTGAGAATCTGCCCCGGGGTGGGAACACTGTACAGGAGATGATTGTAAAAGCCCTTCTCATCCTAAAATTCTGATTTTTTTGATCATGAAATGCTACAGCATGGAAACTGATACTTATGTTTTACTTTCATTTTTGTGTTTAAAATGACTTTGCATTTTGTTTTTCAGCTTCAGGTTATTATTTGGTTAATGAAATTCATTATAACAGTTAATGTGAAGAATCATATAGCAATTCATAGAGAAGAAAGAGTTAGTAGGTTATAAATTCTGTTAGTCCCAAAGAAGCATTTTAAATATTATGTACTGCAGCTCTTTATTCACCAGATGAACCAATTATAATCTGTATCTATAACTAGAACACTTAACTAAATAAATTATATAATTTTTACAGTGCTTCACTGCATAGATACATGAACATAATTTATTTGTAATTGGAGCCAAGCCCCAAAGTAGCAGTTTTGTTCTACCAGGTAATTAATGCTCGTTTTTAAAGCCTTTTGTTATTTTCTCTGAAGTAATGAGTGCACGTGGAAAAAGACACATAATAGGCTAAACGATAGCCCCACATTCTAGGAACAAATCTTTGCCAACCTCCCAACCAGCATTTAACTTCTGCTTCTCCCCTTTTCAAAAATTATACCTTGTATTTAAAGGCAGTAGAAGCCTTAAGTTTAGATTTCTTTAATCTTTAGTTTCTTTTTGTTTCCAAATAGGTAGTGGTTTAGGATTTAAATACAGGGTACCATTTTTCTTGAAGAAAGTCATTCATCAACTTTCCTCACCCTTCAGGCCTAGAAAGAATTTTTTGGTAGCCTTTGTCTGGTGATATTGCTGTTCATAGGTAAAACTGATTGGTTGTCCTGCATGTTTTGATTACGGTATAATGCAGGTTCTGGGTTGACAAACATCAAGACGGAGGAGATCTCTGAAGTGAAGATGGATGCAGAGTTCCGGCATGATTCGGGATATGAAGTTCATCATCAAAAATTGGTACGTGAAAATAATTTGCTTCTTCCCACTAGTCAGTTTGCCTTGCAGAATGCCCTGTTAACTCTTGGTTCAGCCTGTGCCAGAAATCAGACCACGGAAAAGATGAAAACAAAAATAAAATGCTTGCCTATAGGATTCCCACAAAAACATAAAGAAAATGAAAAGAGGCTTTCCATATAGTTCTTCGTGACTACAAGTCAGCTAAGCCAGGCAGGATTTACAGTGGAATTCATTTCAATACAGCAGCCACTTTAACTTCCACTCTGTTTTCTAGGGAAATTGGTTTATAATAGGTTTATTTGAAGGAGCAGAGTCTCCAGTAAACACATGCAAACATGACTTGGTTTTACGCTCTTTATAGCCGTTAACTGAAGTTCACATCTGTGACTGTCTCCCTTTGTGTGTTCCTCTCTCCCTTTCACCCATCCCTCCTCCACGTCCTATGATTTAAGTTCCCCTGCAAGGGTAAGATCATGGGGTGAGCAGGACCCCGTGATATTCCCAGTAGGATTATTCATCAAAAAGTTTGGGTAAAGAAGACAGCAGCTTACTTTTCAGATGAAATCACTTCTTTTCTGCCCAATGTCAGAATTGGAGTAAGTCAAAAAGCAACCATCTCCTTTGCAGGCAGCTCCAGTAGTTATATAAAATCCTTTACCAAAAGCTTAGAAATTCAGATAAATCAAATCCCCGATTATGATAGAGTTCCTTCCACCTTATCAGTAAACACAGTAAGGGGGTTAAATGAATAAAGAGGACAGTTTTATCACACGTTCAGTAGTGAGCAAAAAATGGTAATAAAATTCTCATAGCGATAATATGTGACAAGAACTCTCCCTTCTTTTGTTTTTTGTTTGTGTGTGTTTCAAGCAGAAAATATCTTTCCAATATTCATAAATAAAGTCGATGAATCCTAGTATTAATATCCAAAAGAAATGCCTTGAAAGTATTATTTGTGCCTCACTTCATTCTAAATAATTGAAGCAAATTAAAAACTCACTTGGGATTTGGATTTGCATTTTTAACTCCTGTGGTTTTTTGGTAAAAAGACATTTAGCTTTCTGAAGCTTGGTTTGTCATTGGCAAGATAATCCAGTATCAATTATTGTGAAATCAGGAGCACTCTTGATTGGGTTAGTGTTGAAGAGTTCTTTAAAAAACGGGAGGAACTGCTGAAGAGTTGGGAGTTGGTGGGGCAGAAAGCTGGAGATTAACGTGCAGATTTGCATTTTCTGGTGCCTGTGTCACATAAACCCATCTCCACAATTGCACTGAGTCCCGTAATGCGACAGTGACTAATGGCAGCAGCGGCAATTAGGAGAATTAGCTCCCTCTACTGAACTAGTTGATAAGATAATGTACTATAATTAGTGCAATGAATATTAATAAATTACAGTATTTTCTTAAAGACACAGGAATATGTCCAGGCTTGCATTTATTCCTGATTACCTCACCCTAGTATCATTAGCTAAATAATGATTTGCTTTCTATAAAAATGTTGAGCTAGCATATTTGTTTAGTAAGGGGAACAATTATGAACCGTTTCTAATTTTCTTGCAGATATACCATGAATAATACCGATTTAGAAATTTGCTTTGTTTGCTATATCTTATATTGCTTTTTCAGATTGCTAGGATGTTAGTTTTAGCCATGAGAATTGGTCATTTTACTATCTCGAGGCTATAGTGAAGGAATTATTTAGGAAGCTACAGGCATACCTCAGAGATTCCAGGCACTGCAATAAAGTGAATATCACAATAAAGCAAGTTACACAAATTTTTTTATTTCCCAGTGTATATAAAAGTTATATTTATACTACAGTCAATTATTAAGTGTGTGGTAGCATTATGTGTAAAATAGCAATGTACATACCTTAATTTAAAAATACTTTATTGCCAAAAAAATGCTAACGATCTCCTGAGCCTTCAGTGAGTCATATTCTCTCGGCTGGCCGAGGGTCTTGCCTTGATGTTGGTGGCTGCTGACTGACCGGGATGGTGATTGCTGAAGGTTGGGGTGACTGTGGCAATTTTTGGAAATAAGACAACGATGAAGTTTGCTGCACTGATTGACTCCTGTGAAAGATTTCTCTGTAGCATATGAGGCTGTTCGATGGCATGTTACCCACAGTAGAACTTCTTTCAGTACTCAAGTCAGTCCTCTCAAATCCTGCCACTGCTTTAGCAACTAAGTTTACGTTACGTTCTAAATCCTTTGTGATCATCTCAACAATATTCACAGTGTCTTCACCAGAAGTAGATTCCGTCTAAAGAAACCACTTTCTTTGCTCATCTGTCCAAGCAACTCCTCATCCATTCAGATTTTACCATGAGATTGCAACAATTCAGTCCCACCTTTAGGCTCCACATCTAATTTTAGTTCTCTTGCTATTTCCACCACATCTGCAGCTTTTGATATAAAGTGAGAGGCACGCGACTCTTTTCACTTGAACACTAGAAGCCATTGTAGGGTTATTAATTGGCCTGATTTTAATATTTTTGTGTCTCAGTGAATCAGGCGGAGAGGGAGGGAGACAGGAACAGCTGGTTGGTGGAGCAGTCAGAACTCACACAACATGTATCAAGTTCACTGTTTTACATGGGTGTGTTTCATGGCACCACACAACAATTAAAATGATAATGTCAAAGATCATTGACTTCAGATCACCATAACAGATATAATAATAAAGCTTGAAATATTATGAGAATTGCCAAAATGTGATATAGACTTGAAGTGAGCACATACAGTTTTATAAACAGTTATGAAAGAGTGTAGTACCATAAATATAGCATACTGAATACATTTCTTCTGTATGATGTTCTCCAAATTCTTTTTATGTTTAAGTCGAATAAACAGCTGGAATAAAACAACATTTTAAATTTTGGTTTCTGGACACAGTAGTAAGAAAGCATGAGTTAAGAATGATTTAAAATTCTAGTTGCCTGTACTTCCCTTTGAAATAATATTATGCTTTAAAAAGCATTATGCTGCTCAAGGTTAATTAGAGTTCTACTGAATTACTGTAGCTAGAAGTAGATACAAGAGCTCTTTTTGTTGTTGTTAACTCCTTTGCTTCAGAATGCTTATTCCTATGTGTTAAAAATGTCCCTCCATGGAAATTAGGACATTTGCAGGTTTGAAAAGCATCTAAGGCACAGTCACTTAGAGTCATGTAGCAGGTCTCCCAGTTTTAAACCTGCCATGGCTGGGAAAATGCCGACCTCCTTTCATCAGGATCCGTGCCTTCCTAGCATTTCATAGATCCGAGAGCTGCCTTCACACTGCTCACCAAATGTTCTACCTGTCAAAGGGTTTCAGGTTTCTGCAGACTTCTGTTTTGACATGTGAGGGGAAAGTAGACTTCTTCTAACTGAGGAAGCCACATGTTGTACATCATTCTGTAGATGGTGATTGTCATTCGTAAGGAGTAGAAAATGTGTTTTGTTTTTTTTTCAAGTAAGCACCCAATACGTGACCAACCAACTCAAATTTACAGCGAAAGATTGAGTCAGGGCAGAGAATATACTGAAACTTTTCACATACCTCATCCAGATGTCTTCTACAATGACTGCCCTTTTTCTTGATTTGTTTTCAAGGTGTTCTTTGCAGAAGATGTGGGCTCAAACAAAGGTGCAATCATTGGACTCATGGTGGGCGGCGTTGTCATAGCAACAGTGATTGTCATCACCTTGGTGATGCTGAAGAAGAAACAGTACACATCCATCCATCATGGGGTGGTGGAGGTAGGTAAACTTGACTACATGTTTGCAAGTGGGAATTAAAGGAAGACTAACTGTGAGGGAAATTATGCTAGCATAAGGCTGAGAATTATCTAAGTGTCTCTCCTTTGGGGGGAAAAAAAACATTCTTCCATGATGTTCAAGTTATAGCTGTTCTTTCCTTGCTTTGGTTTTCATTCATTCTAACTTATTGCAAATATTCTGATCAAGGCATTGAGATTGTGTGTTGTTATCCTAACCTATAATTTGTATTGAAATTATGAAAAGAATATAAATGATAATGCATGGCATAAAAAATTATGATGACCATTATAAACATTTTTTTAAAAAAAAACAATAAAAACAGCATCAGAAATTAGAAATAAAAAACAGAAGTAGAAGGCAGCTATGCTCACCACTATACCACCAACGCTGCTCTTATGTGAATAGCTGTACAACTTGGTAAATTTACTAATAACCATTTAATTGTACACTTAAAATGGAGTTAAGACATGACATGTAAATTACACTTCGATAAAGACAAAAAAATTAAAAATAAGTGTTACCTCAAAAAAAAAAAACAGAAGTGGGAGGTTATTTTTTCCCAAAAAAACTAAACACATTTATGCCTGGATTTCTTTTGTCTTAAATAGTTTGGCCTCTAAGTAAAACCAGGTAGCAGTAAATGATACTCATTTTCAGTACAGACTCAAGTTTCATAGGAAATCACATTGTACCAAACAGCTCAGCAAAACATGCATGATTGTTGTTTAGTGTGTTCTTCAACCTCTTACCCTACACTTCCACCTGAAATGTCTCAGTTTCAAGGTGTTGGAAGGAAGGAAATTTACAGATAAGTTCTTTTTATGCCTTTAAAAAATGCTGTTTTGTGGGGAGAAAATAAAAAATCTCACAGTACATGCAATTTATTAGGAAACTGTCTTTAACTGAGAGTGTGAATTGATACGTTTTGAAACTTATAGAACTACTAGAACTGAAAGAGATCTCAATGATTGATCAAATTGATCTTCTCATTTTGTAGATGGGGAAGCTGAGGCCAAAACAGAAGTATTTGCCCAGTGGCAAACTAAGTAGGGTCAAGGTCAGAGTTCACATTTCTCCACATACTACCCCTTGCTTTTTCCATCAGAAAAGTCCAGATATTTCCAGGGCAGAAATAATTTAAATAAATTAAATCTGTGGCAAAGCCAGGAATCTCATTTTATTTAGCACATTAAACGTGCACAGACTACTTGGTTACAGGAACTGCTGATGGAAATTGGTTTTGAGCCTTATTTCCCTACTGGTATGTAAATGCTAAAGAGCAATGTGATAAATGATACCCAGGAAACAGCAGGTGGCAGGATGGAAAAGAACTGAGTGTGGTTCGCACACTCTAGTGTGAGCACATCGAGTTGGGGCATCGCTCTTTTTGTGGTAGTATTATCTAAGCTTGTGTCCCTTGAAACAGTATAAGATGAATTTTCATTAGTGTCAGTTTAATTGCATGTTTGGGCAAATAAAAAGGTTTTTCATACTTGAGTAATTTAAAAGCCCCTTTTAATTTCTTCAATACAATTGTATCTTTTAATGGCCTTGAACCGATGAATCCGCCCATGAAGCAGCTGCCTGTCTGCAGAATGTCTGTCAGTTAAGGTGCCTGTGCTTGATGCCAAAGGCCAAGGAGCCCATCTACGGCTGTCATAACATAGAACTACAGACTGCATGGATTAAGCAACAGAAATTTATTTCCTCACAGTTCTGGAGGCTAGAAGTCGGAGATCAGGGTGTCAGCGGGATTGGTTTCTTCTGAGGCCACTTCGTGTGGCTTGCAGAGTGCTGTGTGCACATGGCCTTCCCTCTGTGTCCTGGTTTCTCCTTATGGGGACACCAGTCATATTGGATTAGGATGCACCTCTGATGACCTCATTTAACCTTAATTACCTTTTTAACTAACCCTATCTCCAAACACAGTCACATTCTGGGGTACTGGCAGATTAGGGCTTCAACATTGGAATTTGAAGGGGCACCATTCAGCCTGTAACAGAGCCCAGTGATGCCACAGAAAAGCAAGGCCTCTACCGGGGGATCCCCTGGCTGTGTGTGAGACTTACCAGGTACTTTTCTGAAAGGACACATCCCCAGGTCCTGCCCCAGACCTAGGGAAACAGAAGTCCCAAATAGGAGGCTGGGAATCTGAGTGTTGAAAATTTCTGCAACTAAATGGGACATGCACTCCAGTCTGAGAATGACAGATGCATCCTGTTAACCCTCCTTCTTTTAGTTCTCTGAGCAAACCTCAGGGAATAGAAAATGGTATCTCTTGTCTCCCAGATAACTAGTTGCCTTTTAAGCGTTCTTCCAGTTGCCTGAGTTAAATGTTTCTTTTTGGTCAGTTACCAAGAAATGGCTCCTCGGACTTGGAATGTCAGAGGAGGAGAAAAAAGTGATGCTTTGACCCAGATTCTGAAAAAATAAAATTAATTTTTAAGCCAGGAGTTATCATTGCAGGAGCAAAATTTGGGAAAAGACAGTGGTTCAGCTCTTTTTATAGACACTCATTTTGCTGTCCACTTGAGAGCAACTGGAGACCTTTCTAGATCGAGCGCCCCACCTCGTTTTGTGTTTCATTTTGTTTATTTCCTCTCACTTCCTTCTTCCTTAAAGAAGGATGTTGTGAAGAGCCTGGACACCATCCCCTTTTCCTTTCGAGGCCTTTGTGTCTGTCCATCCCGTAAGCCACCCTTTGTTCAGCTCCATGTCGAGCCTGCACAGCAGTGTTCGAATAGAATTCCAGGTAAGGTGCCAGTCCCCTTTCCTGTCCTCAAAAAGGTGCGATCTAGCTGGGGTGGTAGACTTTGGACCCCAAGCTGTGTCCCAGCCCCAGCATGTTCTGCGGCGGGGGAGAGCGCTGGGGTGTTTGAGAGCACCGTCTCTCTCCACGTCCCAGAGTCTGCGCTGAATGGAAGGGATCCTTCTGCAAACATCCTCTGCCTACCTTAAAAGGCCCTCTCACATGCAACTGCGTAGAGATACCTTTATCTCCAGCTCCAGTTAACCTTCTTCATGAATGACTAGCCCCACTTTAGTAAGAACAAAAATGAGTAAATGAATATTTCCAGTTGGACTGGCCTCAGTCACTCAGGACAGAATCCCATCAGTGTGTGAAGATGTCATGCTGGAAACATCAGTCTCCAGGAAATCTCTCATTTTTAGAGCGAAAGATTCCTGCAGAAGATCACAGAGATAGAAATCCTAGAGAAAAAAATGTAGAAATGAAAATGAACCTAGTACAGTCATGTGTCATTCATCGATGGGATGCATTCTGAAAAATGCATCATTAGGTGATTTTTATCACCTAATATTCGAACATCCTAGAGTGTACTCACACAAACGTAGCCTACTACACACCTCAGAGGCGTAGACCTAGGCTATATATGGTATCACCTAGTGCTCCTAGGCTACAAATCTGTGCAGCATGTAACTGTACTGAGTACTGTAGGCAGTGTAACACAACGGTAAGTATTTGTGAATCCAAATGTAGGAAAGGTACAGTAAAAATAGAGTATACAAGATAAAAAATGGTACAACTTAGCATAAATGGAGCTTGTAGGACTGGACATTGCTGTACACTCCTGCAGGCTTTATAACACTTATACTTAGGCTACATTAAAGTTATTTTTAAAATGTTTTTCTTTCTTCAATAACAAATTAACCTTGACTTAGTGTAGCATTTTTCCTTCAACTTTTTGACTTTTGTAATAACACTTAGCTTAAAACAATCATATTGTACAGCTGTACAAAAATATTTCCCTTTTTAATATGCCTGTTCTATAGGCTTTTTTCTATTTCTAAGAAAAAAAAATTCTTTTTACAAAACTTTGACATTTCTGTTAAAAACTAAGACACAAACACACACATTAGCCTAGTCCTGCTTAGGGTCAAGATCATCAAGACATCTCCGGATAATGGGAATTGTTTAGCTCCCTTATAACCTGTGGGCCCACCGTTGTAGATAGGGTCTTTCACTTGGGTGACTCAAACAGCGTTGTGCGGTGCATGACTGTATTTTTATTAGTAGAGTTGTTAGGCGTTTGGAAATGAGCATTGCTCGTTTTTGTTTTTAAAAAATAAGCAATAAGTGTTGATTTAATGATTTGCTTAGCCGTAAGATTCATTCTGTAAGCCTTTAACCATGCTTTCTCAAGGAGATGGGCCTCAAGCAGTGAAGCAGTGGCCCCTTCTTATGCTACTTTCCAGATGTGCCCCCCATGTCATAGTATCCCTGTGGTGGCTGAAAAATCTTGGTGCCAGCTGAATTAGCCACCATGGCTCCTGATTCAATATGGTCCTGCAAAGCCCACGGCCCCCAGGTTCTGTTTAGTGGTAGATGGCACTTTCTGCACTGACGTACATGGACGCTGGATACTTGAAAATATATATATAGTACCTCTCTCCACTATTGCTCCCAGATGGAGACATCACCTTTACTAAGATGGGAGCACAAATTCTCTGTGTTGTAGGGTGTGAACAAGTTTTCCTTTCACAGATCCGATAACTGGAACACCAGAAGTCTCCCCACCTCCACCCCCTGGTCATGTCATTAGTGATCTAACTAAGAAGAGAGTTCTTATTTAGCTTTTATGGAGTTATGACATATGACTTTTCCTGAGGAATGTGCTGTCCTTCTGGTGACTTGATAAAAATAAGCCCTTAGAGGTCCTTTCTTCCTTGCAAGAAGCTGACCCACGAGAAGAGAAGCCCTTGGCAGCCACTGCCGTGGGTGTAGCGGGGCAGTCAGAGAGACTGGTCGGGTTGAATGGGAAGCAAAGGTAAGGAAAAGTGGGGGTGGACTCAGAATCCTCAGGGGGCTTAGAGCGAGCAGCAGGAGGAAAAATGGGAAGGTCCAAGAAAAGCATTAGCAATGATTACGAAGGGACAGAAAAGGAGTTCCTGAGCCTGTCTGAAGAATTGCTTAATGTCGGCAATAAACATAATTAACTACTCTCCAGTTACACATAAATATAAAGAGATGGCATCATAATTAAGAAAATGAACATATACACAGTTAAGGAGAAAACCAATACTGAGAGGTTAGTAGGTGGAATAAATCGCTAACCTGAAAACGTCTTTGCTGTTTGCTTTGCATTTCTTTTCCTTCCCATGTTCCTGGCTCCTTTAATGTTGTGAGGCTCTGTTGTGATAATGTGTGCTTTAGTTATCTGATCTGTCTTTGCTTATCTGGTCCACCTCCATGACCGTGGAGCGTCTTAGGGTCCAGGATTCTGTGGTTTGGCTTAACTCAGAGCCACATAAAGAGGGACATCTGTCAGCACACACCCTGCCAGTTACTAGACGTAAACATTGACATGTGGTGTTTGCTGCTCCTCCTCCAAGTAAATACACCAGAGGTGATGTGATGGGGGAGACCTAGAAACTAAGGGCACCCAAATAGAACTTTTCTCTCTGTGATCCGATAGTTGAGCTATAAATTCCTCTGGACATAGTGAGGGACTAAATGGTGCCAAAGAATCAAGTTTAGGGAGAAAGGAGTAGGCAGGGAGGGGTGGGATGCATAAGGCTAAGAGTCTTCAGAAGTTCTACTCAGAAGTACTTCAGGGCCGCGTGCAGCGGCTCACGCCTATAATCCTAGCACTCTGGGAGGCCAAGGCGGGAGGATCACTCAGGGTCAGGAATTCAAGACCAGCCTGAGCAAGAGTGAGACCCCATCTCTATTAAAACATAGAAAGAAATTAATTGGCCAACTAAAATATATAGAAAAAAATTAGCCGGGCATGGTGGTGCATGTCTGTAGTCTCAGCTACTCGGGAGGCTGAGGCAGAAGGATCACTTGAGCCCAGGAGTTTGAGGTTGCTGTGAGCTAGGCTGACGCCACGGCACGCTAGCCCGGGCAACACAGGTTTTTTTTTTTTTTCCTCCAAAAAAAAAAAAGTACTTTAGGCCAAGGCGGATCTGGCTGTTTGGGCTCAGCTCTTTCCAGGGTGTCATCTGCAGAGCCCCATGGAAGTGCAGCTGCAATGCAGCA
The DNA here is from genome assembly GCA_963574885.1 of Lepilemur ruficaudatus. Classification (NCBI taxonomy): domain Eukaryota; kingdom Metazoa; phylum Chordata; class Mammalia; order Primates; family Lepilemuridae; genus Lepilemur; species Lepilemur ruficaudatus. The sequence goes on along the minus strand of CAUYRT010046490.1, from coordinate 108,931 downwards.
TAGGGGACCTTGGGTCTCTCAGGAAGAAACAGTGCCCTGCATCAAGAGCTAAACAAAGACCTCAAGCCAGTTACTGCTGCTGTCTGATCCGGGCAGTCAGGGAGAGACTATCTAGAGGTAGTATGCATGTGTGTTTCCATCTCAGCAAATGACAGACATTCCTGCCTGGTGGGAGGATGGAGATTCTGTCCTTGACCTCACCGTTTTATCATTTCTTTCCAGAACAAGCACCACTGGCTGCAGCCTCCCCCAACTCTGCCTTACAGGAAATAATAGCTTGGTGCTCATTCACGGGGTCACATGGGGCTGGCCTTGATTCTCATGGTGGCGAACATGTCACTGCGGTAGCCTAGCCATGAGGAGGAGGTTGATGAGGACGTTCCTCTCCAGCAGTGGGGAGGAAGGTTGCCCTTACCTGGTGCTCTTCCTTTAGTGATAGGTTTACCCATGGACAGGAGTATTCAGTTTTTCACTTCTAGCTTTCAGGGGGTTGGAGATTTAAAGACCCAATCCAAACTCCTTGGCTACCATTTTGTAAAGGTAATCCCTTCTCCTATAGCTCCTGAGCCCTTGGGCCTGAGGGCCACACTGCCCCATAGGAATGGCACAATGTAGCTGCCCGCCCCCCCCAACGGCAAAGGGTACCGAGGATTAGCAAGTAGAACAGAGGCTAAGAAAAAACGAGAAAATTAGAGGCCTGGCGTGCACACTAGCTCCGAACCTCGCGTCTCTGGCAGGGCTCTCTTAAGTGTTGGGCTTTGGAGTTTGAAGAGGAGAAAAAAACTATCAAATTGCCAGGTGTTCCCCTGCCCTTAATGAATGCAAATGATTGTCGACAGCCCGTATGAAGGTTGATGGGCCTCCTGGAGGAGATAAAAGTATAATATTCCAACTATCAGGCAGCATTATGGTTTTTTTCTACCCTCAGAAACAGTTTGTGCTTGATCTCCTAAGCGAGATAATTCTTTTTGTTTAACCCCGGCATTCTTTGAAAATTCACTCACAAAGTGATACAGAGCAAAAAAGATGCCCACGTTCAAATGGCACACCGCTGCAGACAGGCTGTTTCCTGGCAAGCGGGTGTGGAGAGTGTGTGAAATCTCTCATTATTGCTGCTAATCTTTCATGGTGGTGTTTTAACTCCCAAGCCTGTGGCTAATTACACCACTGCCGATGAAAGCCAGGTGACCTCATTTGTTGACAACTGTGCAGATCAAAGGAAAGAGGAAGGGATGGGGAGAACATCTGTGATTTACTCCCAAAAGGATGGTGATGCTGAGCCTCCGTTTGAGCAGTGTCCTCTGAGTACTGGCCTTGGCTAGAGCTTGCTGGTGGCATTGTTCTAAGAGGAAATGCCCGGGCCTGTCTGAGGAATAACCTCAGGAGGTGGCTGCAGGAGAACTCCGGCAGACCTGATGAGGCGGCAGACGGAAAGGCTTCACGGCGGCATGCCGTCCTGTCCGCGAACGGGAACTTAAGGATCAGGGCGCGTAGTGGAGGGAACGCTCTGTCCCAGGGGACGAGCGGGCTGCACATCTCCCTATTCCAGCCGCCTTGAAATCAGCCAGGGTCATAATTTGACCTCATGCCCAGGCTACATAGAGTCAATCCATCCGTGAAGTGGGGTCGTACAGAGTGACCATGGGGGAACCTGATTATTTAATACACTGACAGACCTTTTAGTCTGATTACTCATTAGCCAGCGTGGTCTATTCATGGCATATCCAGCTCCATCCCTAGACCTGGTGTCGGCGCTGACACCACGTGCTCGCTGGTGTTTTTCCTTCACCGGGTTCAGGGTCGACGCCGTGTGGGGTCAGAACCATTCCAGATTGGCTGTGTCAGGGGAAAAAGCTGCGTAAGGGGCCAGATGTCACTTGGCAACACTCAGCGATGGAGAACAGGCCTGCAGTGTTGTAGAAATGATGTGGACAGCCCAATTTGATTGCACGCAGAACAGGAAATATCCCTTAGAAGGAAAATCTTCCGTATGGTGCAGCTTAACTTTTCTGTGTAAAACATGCTTCTTCGTTCTGATTACGTTTGTATTTATTCTCATCATCTTCCCATGGTTTTTCAGAAGAGAAATTTTAAAAGACAAACAAAAACTAAGCTTTTATTTGTTCAGTAAAGTACCTCCTCTCTTCTGTGCATTCGGAGAGGTATAACAAATATCTCAGAAACAAAAACAGCCACTGACCCACATCACAGGGGTAAGTACCCTGCCGGATCCGCAGAGAATAAATGCCCACGCAGCTCTGTGTAACCGTGACATGGGGAGGGAGAAGTTTAAAATTATTGGCCTGACCTTAAACCATCATATTAACAGAGAGGATCTTTTAAACCTTTAGCTGAACATACTTCTATAGTATCTTAATGCTCAGTTTTAAAAAATATGTATAATCTAGATTTTTTCTTTTCCTATGCCAAACAATAGCCCCTTTGGTTATACATAGGACATAATTTTAACTAAATGATTCTCAGACCTCTCTTTAACATTTTAACACACATAAAATCTGATGAAAACAGGGACAGATTAAAATGAGCGTGGGAAGAAACTCAGCAGTCCAGGAAGTTGCGTATTTTTCTGCATAGACTGAGCCACCCAAGATACAGTCTACTTTGCTGAATCTCTCTCTCTCCACGATACTCTTACCAACATTTTCAGGTAACACAGGCTTCCGTCGCAGTAAACAGGACTCCGTCGAGGCTGTTTGTGCTTTATTAAGCCAGCAGGGAAGAAAACAGTACTTACCGCGCTAGATTCATCCAGTTTCTGTTGGGTTGGGGAATAAAAGCCACCAGGGAGCTCTTGGCAAGCCTGGGCCGCGCGGCACGGTTTTCAGCGCCACCTGGTGGCCGGATGGAGCACCTGCGCAACCGGTGGGCAAAGGCGTTCTGCTCCCAGATGTCAGAGAAAGAGGAGAAAATCTTGTGTGCTCCACAGTCGTGGCAAAGAAGAGTACTATGCTCTTTACCTTTTTACTGCATCTACATGTGCACTCTTAAAGGATTTTTTTTTTTTTGCTCAGTTCTCCTCTTCGTTGATTTTCAGGTGGACGCCGCTGTGACCCCCGAGGAGCGCCACCTCTCCAAGATGCAGCAGAACGGCTATGAAAATCCAACCTACAAGTTCTTCGAGCAGATGCAGAACTAGACCCCCGCCACAGCAGCCTCTGAAGTTGGACAGCAAAACCATTGCTTCACTACCCATCGGTGTTCATTTATAGGATAACGTGGAAAGAAACAAACCCCTGTTTTATTATTTACTCATTACCGCCTTTTGACAGCTGTGCTGTAACACAAGTAGATGCCTGAACTTGAATTAATACACAAATCAGTAATGTATTCTCTCTCTCTCTTTACATTTTGGTCTCTACACTACATGATTAATGGGTTTTGTGTACTGTAAAGAGTTTAGCTGTATCAAACTAGTGCATGAATAGATTCTCTCCTGATTATTTATCACATAGCCCCTTAGCCAGTTGTATATTATTCTTGTGGTTTGTGACCCAATTAAGTCCTACTTGAAATATGCTTTAAGAATCGATGGGGGATGCTTCATGTGAACGTGGGAGTTTAGCTGCTTCTCTTGCCTAAGTATTCTTTTCCTGATCACTATGCATTTGAAAGTTAAACATTTTTAAGTATTCCAAATGCTTTAGAGGATTTTTTTTTCCATGATTGCATTTTACTGTACAGATTGCTGCTTCTGCTATATTTGTGATATAGGAATTAAGAGGATACACATTTGTTTCTTTGTGCCTGTTTTATGTGCACACATTAGGCATTGAGAATTTGAACTTTTTTTGTCCACATATCTTTGGATCTTTGATAAAGAATCCCTGTTCATTGTAAGCACTTTTACGGGTGGGAGGGGGGAACGCTCTGCTGGTCTTAAATTACCAAGAATTCTCCCAAAAAATTTTCTGCAGAATGATTGTACAGAATCATTGCTTATGACATGATAGCTTTCTACACTGTATTACATAAATAAATTAAATAAAATAACTCTGGGCAAGACTTTTCTTTGAAGGATAACTATGGACATTAAGTAGTCTTTAGTAATTTTGAGTGTGGGGAAAAAGAGGCAGGTTCAATTTCCTTTAACTAGTCTCCAACTTTATTTATGATATCAAAAGAAGATGAAAATGAAAGGGACAACTAAGGGAACGGGGAAGGCATGTCTGGACAAACACTTCTTTAAGATTTGTCTTCAATTTGTATAAAATGGTGTTTTCATGTAAATAAACACATTCTTGGAGGAGCGCCATTGTGCTGACGTGAATGATTCCATGGTCACGATCTGGGGTATTCAGTGATCTAAAGACTAGTAAGAAATCCTGTGTTGAGTATCCACACCTATTGTGGATGAACTTGAATTGATGCCTGAACTTGAATTAATTCCTAGTTGCAGGTCTGAGTAGGAAATTGGGGATTTTATTTAGCAGAATCTCCCAGTGCTGGTAAAATATTTCGTAGACCTAATTTACAGTTTCAACCTGGACTAAAATAGTGTGCTGCCATGTCTTGGTCCTCAAGTTTGTCCCAAGTGAGAGACAAAAAGAAAAAAGTTCCAGGGAAATGAAAATTAAGACCAGCTGATAAACAGTTACCTTTAAAGCAGGGTTTCTTAACCTGGGCACTATTAACATTTTGTAGGGAATAGTTCCTTGTTGTGGGGAGCTGTCCTTAGCGCTGTCAGCTGCTTACTTAGCAGCATCTACCCACCAGCAATCAAAAGTGTCTCCAGACATTGCCAGATGTCCCTCGGGGAGGGGGTAAGTCACGCCGTTTGAAAACCACTGCTCTGTAGTTTAAAATGTTGTCATATGTATGTAATTTTTAACTAGGGAAGCCTATCTATTTTGTTACTAGTTCAGGCTGCTGTGACAGAATACCATAGACTGGGTGGCTTAAACAACAAACATTAATTCCTCACAGTTCTGGAGGCTGGAAGTAGGGGACCAGGTCTTCTTCCTGGTTCACAATGGCTGCCCCCTCGCTGGGTCCTCACAGGATGGAGAGAAAAAGCTCCATTCCCTTCATCTACCCTCACGACCTAAGCTAACCCTGATGACCTCCCGAAGTTCCCACGTCCACGTACTATCACTGGGGATTAGGGTTTCGACGTAGGAATTTGGGGGGGACGCAAACATTCAGTTCACAGCAATATCTGCTCTTCCGAAGGTCTGAGAACACATTGACCCTATTTTTGCAGTGCTGTCCTTGGTCTCAGGTGAACACGAGAATCGGCCCAGTGCACTCTTGTTTTCGATTTCAACCTTTTAAACTAAAACACTAAGCCAGAAAATTAATCAAAATCACTTCATCATGTCACTCTGCAGTATTAACAAACTCATTTAAAACTCATCGAAGTGTATCCTATTTTCATGAGAATAAAACGGTCATGTCCCTTGCCCCGTTAGGGACAATTAGACATAACTGCTACATGAAAATATGTGCATGTGACAGTTGATATGTATAAGCTACAGTTTAAGTAGCCAGCTAGTTTGGGGTAGGGGTGGGGGGGATTAACCCTAATATAACAGTCCTTTTTTTTTTTTTGGAGACAGAGTCTCACTGTCACCCTGGGTAGAATGCAGTGGCCTCATCATAGCTTACTGCAACCTCAAACTCCTGGGCTCAAGTGATCCTCCTGCCTCAGCCTCCCGAGTAGCTGGGACTTCAGGTGCACACCACCAAGCCGGGCTAATTTTTCTGTATTTAGTAGAGACGGTCTTGAACTCTTGCTCTTGCTCAGGCTGGTCTTGAACTCTTCAACTCAAGCAATCCTCCCATCTTGGCCTCCCAGAGTGCTAGGATTACAGGAGTGAGCCACCGTATCCAGCAACAGTACATTTCTAATGACATCAGTGGAATGAAACCTAACTTTCTCATGCATGGCACTGTATGAGACTTCACCCCCAGGACAACCTTCAGTTGTAGTAATCACAAGCTTCAGCTAATGAAAAAAGCTTGTCAAAGCTATATATATATATATATATATATATATATATATACACACACACACACAAATAAACATAGATACATATTAGATGTTTATTCATGTCTTAGAATTATGAAAAGATTATGCTGTATCATCTTGGCTTTTAAATTGAAGTACATTAATAGGATTCTCCAAATGGTCTGAGGATTAAGCAATAGGTAATTCACACAAAACTGAAGTGCTCCCCTATAGAATTATAGCAGTAGTGTCCCAGGCCAAACATCAGTGAGCTTTGGGGGGACTTGTGTGTGGCTAATCTGATGGGTAAGGCGTGGCATCGCAGCCACTGTATTTATCTTATTAAGAGTAAGTTCAAATATTCTTTCATATGCTCAAGGGCCATGTTACAGCTCTAAATTTTCTGTTTATCTTTTTTGTTTTTGGCTTGAAGTCTACCTTGGCATCAGGATCGCAATGCCCGCTGTCTTACTGTTTGCATTTGCCTGGTAAATCTTCGTTCTCCCCTTTATCTTTAGCTTTTTCAAAAATGGCTGCATTGTGTGTCCCTTGTGTACAGCACACAGTTGGGCTTTTGCTGTCTGAGCCCATCTGAAAATCTTTTAATAGGCAAGTTAGGCCCATCTAGTTTTATTGACATAGATGCTAAGTTTGCTCTCAATTCTGTCGTATCTCACATTATAACTGATGAGTGTATTATATTTTCTGTATCTTTCTATGAGGGGAGGTCCTCATGGCTTAAAGGAAGCTTTGTGTTTTTATTCTAGTGCTTCCTTTTATACTGATACTTTTTGTAGTGGTCTTAGTCCTGTTTTTTTTCTTTCTCAGCCTGTTCCTGTCTTTTCTAACTGATCCTGAGTCCCACGCGTTGCCTGTACAACGGTCGCCCTCTGCTTTCCTCTTTTTCTCCCTTCTCCCGTCTTTTCAGTTGCGTTTGATCTACTTTGTCAATATATAATGGTTACATCCTTTATCAACCCATGATCCAACCTTTATTTTAGTCTTAGTTCTACAATTAAATATGTGAAATGCTTTCTGTCCATCCTTTTCTTCCCAGAAATCTTTTGGTAGGTGGAACCCACCCTCCAATACATTCCTCAGAAAGTGCACGTGTGTCCAGTGTTCCTGGAATTCCGGCACATTCAAAACTGATTTTTATATGATCTTGAAACTTGAAGGGCAGCTTGTTTTTCCTTAGCTTTCTTTAAAATGGTGTTCCACTGTTTCCTCACTTTGCATATTTTTTTTTTTGAGGCCAATGTAATTCTCTCTCCTTTGTAAATTATTATTACTTTGGCCTGGAAGCTCTGAGGACTTTTTTTTTTTTAATATTTAAAGTCTAATAATTTCACAAGCCATGATTAGGGTTGATAATTTGTGGTCAGTTTTCCTAGATAACGTCCTGGGCGCTTTCGATGTGTAGATTCAGTTCTTCTTTTATCTCTGAAACTTTTTCTTGGATTAGAGTTTTAAATATTCTGTTCCGTTATTTTTTTTTCTTCTCAGTTACACCAATAATTGCAGTATTTGGCCCGTTTTACCACTTCCATTTCAACCTCCTTCTCTCTGATCCTTTCTGTTATCTTTGTCTCGTTTTCTTTCTCTTGGTTGCTTTCCTTCTTTTACTTGGTAGCCTTCATCAAGTTTTTATTTGAACCCAATCTCTTTTGGGCGCCTTATAATCTGTTCTTTATTGCTGATAGGCTTTTCTTCTGTTGTCCTGAGTTTCATCAGCCTCCTAGTTTTGTTTTGGTTGGTTTCTCTACCTAGTTTTTGTATTTCTGATTCAGCTTATTTTCCATATCCCCAGATGCATGTCGGAGAATATTGAATTAATATTGAGTGTTGTGTTAGAGTTTTTGTCAATGTCTTGGATGTTCTGTAGGGAGGACCACAGCTGTCTATGGCCATGCCACCCTGAATGTGCCTGGTCTCTTCTGATCTCAGAAGCTAAGCAGGGTCGGGCATGGTTAGCACTTGGATGGGAGAAGATCACAGCAGAGAAACTGAATGATAACTTCCGACTTTTAGCACTGGTTCCCTTTGGAAGTGGCCCGCTTGTTCCTGTTCCTATTCATTCCATGGGCAGGTGCCTCGTCGAGAGCAGATTCTTCCGTCACTTCATCTCTTTTCTGTGCAGTTTCTATCATGCATGATGTTGGTGGGGCAGGGAAAAGAGAGAAAGAGCCTTTATGTCTCACCCCTGTTTTCTGCAGGATCCTTAATTTTCTTCTTTTATTTCCTCTTTTCCTGCACTGCCTGTCTCCCAGGAGTACCTCCTCCTCCTCTCCATGTACTTGATGCTCCCCCAGGAGCTCTGCTTCTCCACGTCCGCCCACTGTTCTGCACGCTTGCAGGCCCCATGTGGAGCCCCTGAGTCCCCATCAGTGTTCATTCTGGTTGTAAATAATGTTTCACTTTCTCTTTGGAGAGTGGCCTTGACTTTTTTTTGTAAGTCCTCTGCTCCCCTCCCAATCTTTTGGGACTTTTCTACCCTGATTTCTGCACCCACTGGTTTGTGGCTGCTGCTGCAGACCTGTGGTGGGTGGGCACTCTGTTAGAATTTTTGTTTTCCCTCTATGTATATTTAATTGGAAAATTGCAGTTCCTCTATCTCTTAATAATGCTGAAGTTAGAGATTTACCACCATTCTGAAGATATCTGCACACTAGTGTGTCTTAAAAGCTCCCCAGGTATGCTGGGCACGGTTGCTCAGGCCTGTAATCCTAGCACTCTGGGAGGCTGAGGCAGGAGGATCATTCAAGGTCAGGAGTTCGAGACCAGTCTGAGCAAGAGAGAGACCCAATCTCTACTAAAAATAGAAATAATCTGAACAAGTAAAAAAATATATATAGAAAAAATTAGCTGGGCATGGTGGTGCATGCCTGTCATCCCAGCTGCTCGGGAAGCTGAGGCAGAAGGATTGCTCTTGAGCCCAAGAGTTTGAGGTTGCTGTGAGCTAGGTTGATGCCATAGCCTGGGCAACAGAGCCAAACTCTGTCTCAAGAAAAAAAAAAAGCTCCCCAGGTGGTTCTAACATGCAGCCAGGGTGGAAAACTTCTTGTTACACCGCAATGTGCTTTTAATATGTTTTACATATATTTTCTCAAAGGACCCGTGGCTATGTTGTTTTTCTCCTTCTTGAGTCCTGTTATATTCCAGGGCACTATTCTTCAGATCTGTGTCTTAAAGGGTGCTCTCATTCACCTGCATCAGAATCACCTGTGAGCCTGGCCAAAAAAGATACAATTTCCCAGATCCCATCCTGGGCACACAGAGATCGTCACTGGAGATCTAGGGCTCTGCATTTTTGAATAAATGTAATTCATGAAGGGTTCTAAGAAACCTTGCTTTGGATGCTACTGGACCGTGAGTTTCTGCTCCCACTCTTCTACATACTGTCTAAATAATCTCAGCCACATGGAAAGTATTTGTTACAACTTATATATGCAAAGCAACAGCTTAAACCTAGACCTTTTCCCTGAGTTATGAGACCCTGATACCTGTTTTTGTTTTAACAACATGCTTTCTGATTATAAATGCAATACATGTTAATTGTAGAAAATACACAGTGTAGGAAGGAAAGGGATTTACTCATAATCCTACCACCCAGAGATAAGTATTGTTAATACTTTTGCATGCATACCGTCTTAGTTTTTTTGGGTGACTATAACAAAATACCATAAGCTGGGTGGCTTAAAAGCAACAGAAATTTATTTCTCACAGTTCTGGAAGCTGGGAAATTCAAGCTCAAGATGCCAATAGCTTTGGTGGCTGGTGAGAGCCCATTTTCTGGTTGATAGATGGCAACTTCTCTTATAAAAGGAACCCAAGAGAGATCCTTCGCCCTGCTATCATGTGAGAACATGTGAGAAGTTGCCATGTGCAGTGGTGTCATCATAGCTCACTACAACCTCTAACTCCTGGGCTCAAATGGTCTTCTTGCCTCAGCCTCCTGAGTAGATGGAACTATGGGCATGTGAGACGACACCCAGGTAATTTTTCTATTTTTAGCACAGATGGGGTCTCGCTCTTGCTCAGGCTGGTCTCAAACTCCTGAGCTCAAGCAATCCTCCCTCCTCAGCCTCCCAGAGTGCTGGGATTACAGTCATGAGCCACCACACCCTGCCAATAACCATTTTTTAAAATAACCATTTATAATGATTGCAGAAGGATATTTATCTTCTTTTGAACATTTTTCATTATTATAAATAACATTTGAACCAATGTCTTTGACTACAAATCATTATTTTGTTTTGTTTTTGAGGTTAATGAAAGGCAGCTTAGCATTGCTTCAACAAGGCAGAATTTTGAGCCAGGCTCTGCCTCAGTTGGATCTCGGTTGCCTCATTTGTAAAGTAAAATAATAGTACTTCATAAGATGGTCATCACAATTCAATTTATTAATGTATATAGGTTTAGAACAGTGCCTGATAGGTAATAAATGGTATTTATGCATTAGCTACTCAAGAGAGTGTCCAAGAAGTAGAGGGGTATTTTTAATTTTTATCCCTTTATTCAGGGATCCTTTAATACCATTTGGTATCCTTTAATACCAACTTGATTTCCAAATAAGAAAGTTCCATGCCCACCAACAGTGAATGTAAGTGCCCCTTAAAGTAGCACGAGGACTAAGAGGGACTTGGATAGCGTCATGTATCCCAAGTTGAAATGAAAAACGAGACAAATTTTGGCCTCACTATACACACCATTTTTCTATTAGGCTGATCTCGCAGGGATGAATCTCTTCTAAAGGATTCTTGAAATATCCCTGCGTTCTCTTTTATTCCCTCTCCCCTACCCAAAAACATCTTCAAGGCCTACAGTGGTAAGATTTTCTGCATATAGGAAAAATTGGTGTGCAAATCACTCATATAATCTTCTTGCTTTCATTATATATTTACTTTGCTGAATACATTCACAGATCAAATCAGAATATGAAGCACCACTGTGGCTATTAAACCAACAAAAGCTATCCTCCAGCAACAAACCGGCTCTGAGGCTAACGAGCAGAGACAGTGTCTTATTTCTAACATTGCTCTATTTCAAAAGGTTTTAGAATAATCTCCAAATTAAATGACTTTCCTTGTCCCTAATATTTCTTGGATAACCAAGTTTTCTTGGACAACCTGTTTGAACATGTTCAGAGCATACAATTTTTAACTATCCTGAACTGAGTTCTCTGTAAGCTGAAGAAATATTCCCCCAAACTAAGAACCTTTCTTAGTGCTCCCAAACTTCTCTTCTTCAAGTTTTAAGACGGTCACAGCTGCTTCATCTTGGTTTATTCATTTTAAGCAGTGATTGAGTGCCTACTGTATGCACTCAGACAATGCCAGGGACTGGGAATACAATGGCTTAAAGGGGGGGGGAGACAGTCCTACTCTCAAAATCTTACAAGTTAAGTCTCCAGATGATCATTACCACATCAAATGGTGGTTTATACAGGGAAAATGTTACTTTGCCACCAATTTGCGATTTGGGTAGGGCTCGGTGGGGAATGCTCATGTCTGCTCCATGCAGCATCAACAGAGGCATCTCAACTGAAGGACGGGGAATCTGTTTCCAAGATGGCGCACCGTTTGGCTGGTGTGGGTTGTCAGCATGGGAGTTTGGCTGAGGGGTTCAGTTTCCCTCCCCATGGGACATGTGCCTCATCATGTGGCCTGGACTCCCTCATAGCATAGTGGCTGGGTTCCAAAGTTGACCATCCCAAAGAGAGAGGCAGAAACTTGTATTGCCTTTTATGGCCTAGCCTCAGAAGCTCCATAACACCACCTCTGTGATATCCACTTGGTTAAAGCAGCCACAGAGCCCTGCCCAGGTCAAGGGGAGGGGACATAGACTCCATCTTCCGATAGGAAGAATGGCAAAGAACATGTGGACATATTTTGAAACCACCACATTAGGGCATATTTACATATTCTACTAGGAATAAGTAAGAGTAATGCCCATTTCCCTCTCTTGATCTGCTCAGCTTAATTAACTACTAATGAAAGACTGGGGCACGCAGGATGTGGCTTAATTCCTTTGGAGAGGGCAATTTCTTTTTATATTTTCCATTCTGAACTCCAGGTTCCCAGTGGCCTGCTAACGTCAGACGCTGGATGTCTTGTTCCTCCCTTAGCCTTTCTCTTCTCAATAAATGACAGCTCCATTCTTCCAGTCATTTACGGCAAAAAATCCCAGTCCACTGGTTATCCATTTGCTTTATTCCCTTGTCTCTTTATGTCTTTGATCAACTGTCATCATTTTGATGATGCTTTTCCTGACTATGCTTGTTAAAAATAAACTCCCTCCCTGCACCCAGCATTTTCTATACCTCTTCTCTCCATCATTTTTCTCCTGGGCACCATTTGACATGTATCTTACTCTTCTATGGGCTTATTGCCCTCCTCTCACTACAATGCAAACTTTGGAAGAGCCAGGTTTTTTGCCTGTCTTGTTCACATGTGAATCCTTAGTGCTTAGGCTAGTGCCTCATATGCGATGATTGCTCAGTGAGTATTTGTTGAATAAATGAATGAATTCAAGTTGGCACACATTGGCAACTAGCACAAAGAAAGCATCGGGGAGGTAGAGAAACAAGAGGAAGGGGAATAATTTACTCAAACATTAGATAGAAACTAAAAAGAACCAGCGTGATTGTATATATCGTTTTCCTTTCTCAAGATCCATTCATTGGCTAAATATTAATAGTTTTGAATATTCTTGATAGTATGTCGACTGGGCCTATGTAAAATGTCTATGCTTATGGCAATTTTCTGGGGTAGTTTCCTCCCTGTGGGCACGGGGGAAATGGACTGCGAGGGCCGGGCAAAGACAATAGGCTTCTGATCAATTACCTCCATCATTTTTACTCATCCTTGCAAACCAGAGGGCTTTAGCTATGGACAGCTTCCCTTTCACATTAAGCAATTGAGTCCCAACAATAAGAAAAAGAAAGCAATCTTTTGATGAAAATTATACCTATTACTGAAGAATCTTACTTCAGCTTGGAAATTATGATAAAAGCTTTGGTGAATTGCACAGAACCCTGAAATAGAGATGCTTAATAGGAGAGAGAAAAATTACAAACTCAGAGAAATGGAAACAACTGAGGAGTATTCGGCCCAAGATACATACAGTACGGAATGTTTGATAAGTTTCAAGAATTAAGAAAGCAAAACTCTCTACAAGGAGAAGGACCTAAGAGAGATCAGTTCTTGTAGACTTCACCTTGCCAATGTCAATGTGTGTTTATAATCACGTATCTGATCACTCCTGGCTTGTTTTAAACTTTGGCTACTCCACAGAGCTCTGCATGTATGGAAAAGGCAGATTCTTCTACAAACAGAAGATAATCCAAAAAACACTTGACTCCTAGGAGAGAGCCTCAGCACCGTCCTGCCCGAGCACTCCCTAGCAGAGTTCAACATGTACACAGGGCCTGGCCCAGCGACTCTTTTAAGAGTCTCTGACAATGTTAAAGGTGAAGAGATACTAGAGACCATTTAGATGGATCACTTTATTTTACTGAGTAGGAAACTAATGCCCAGCCATGGGAGGTAACAGATCTACAGCTCACAGTGAATGTGAACAGCATTGCTCGGTTCTTCACGCCTCTCACCACCAGTTGTCATTGAGTCTGACCTCTTTCCCTTTTAGGGCCTCACATTAGAGTGTACAACCTCCCCTTAAAACAAGATCTTGGCTTCACTGAAACTCTCCCGTGTCTCCTCCATGCAGGTTCCAGTTCCTGCCTCCCAGCCTCGCCCAGGGCTTCACTGTGGAACGACCCTCAGTGGGATTGGGGAACGCTCCCAATAGCTCTTACAGTAGGAGAGCAGGATACATATGAGGAAAAGGAGCTAAAAAGTATCATTTGCTTTTCTTCTCAGACACCACGTGGGATAAGGTACGTGCTCCTTTTCATAATGGTACAAGTTGGACTGCCAAGGCCAAATTCATCTTCAACGCCATAAAGTGTGTAATTCATTATATATTGCGTTCAAACTATGTCGAGAAAGACTAAATTCAAGGTGCTAACAAGGTAAAATAGAAAGGCACCTCTCAATAAGCCCCACAGAAGGGGACTAAGATAATCATCCCACATTCTCTTCATGCTGGGAAGTGCCCATCCCCAGTGAGTTAACTAAGTAAGTGTGATTTCCGTGGGCCAAGAGGACGAGCCTATGTTTCCAGTCTTCCCTGTGATGTGTAGCATAGCACGAGATTATTGAAGGGGCCAGGGAGGTGAACTTGGGACTGAAAGTTGCTAATTTACTAGAAGGAATAATACTAACAAGGAATCCTCTTGTTTTAACGATTTTGTTGTCTAAAGGACAAAAATTCAGGAACAAAGAGGTGAGGAAGGGAAAATGCATATATCATGGTAGTATTCTCCCATGCTTCTTTCCAGAAGAAAGTTAAAGGAAGAATTTTAGTTGTCTCAGTTAAAATAAAGCCGCAGGTGCACCGTGGGTCTCAGCTGCGTTGGGCAGAAAAATGCCTTGGTTGTCCTTGCCCTGCTGAGACAGGTGCTTGCAGTCTTCATTTTGCCTTTTGGATGTCGAGATTAGAGGGGACCTTTCTCAGCAGTCACCTGGACAGGTGGAGGCAAAAGCTCAGCATATACTTCCTACCACTTCTGTGCAATGATCATTTTCATGGAAGCATGTGCTTTTTGTAAGAGAAGAAGCAATTCGAATTCTCTCATTCCCTCAAAAGAATTTTTTTTCTTTTTCCTGTCCTAAACAGTAGACAAAATTATAAATTCTAACATCAGAAAATTTTGGGAAAAGCAAAAAAAAAAAAAAAAAAGTAACAGGACACAGATGTTTTCTTTTAAAATAGCCATATAGAAAAAAAAAACCAGAATTAAAGTCTAAGACAGTTCAGTCTATTATGATGCAAACTGCTCTGAAATGGACATCCTCGTTATATTTGCATTTTGCCAAAGCAATTTCAATGCTATCACTGTGTAGTCTGACCACTCATTTTTTTACTGTTTATGCTAATGGGTTTTGTGGGTGGTGGATTAGCTGCATTTTAATGCCTAGAGGCAAAAAGACGAAAATATTCAGATGACAGTAATGGATGAAAAAGCACCCTGCTGCTGGCAGTTTCAGGCACTGAATTACATGACTCTTTTTTTAAATGTATGCTGCCTTCGCTGGTTGAACTATTCTGACAATAACAGTCTCTCGATTCCACAGTGGCTTTCCCCAAACAATCCAGTGTTTCCTGCATAATATTTTTCTCTATACCATCCTCTAAATCATTCCTAAAATTACAGATTCGTCTGACAAATGCATATGTTTCACTATTTAATTTCCATATATAGGAGTGGATTTATTTAAGGGAAAGAAAATAGCATGACATTAATAAAAAATAATTCTTGGTTAAAGTTGGCAAAAGGTTTGAGAATAAAGGAGAAGATTCTGGGGTTATAGACCAGCCAAGACTTGGAGAAATTTCACTCTGGACTGCCCAGTATGTGAGCTTCTCTCTCTTACATGATAAAATACTGGATCTTACCCACAGCCAATACAATGTTTACTGTCACGGAAAGCAAGGAAAACTTGGCAGTCATGAATGTCCTTGTTAGATCTTGTCTTTTCTCTCTCTGTAGTAGAAAGCAACATAAATGCCACAGACACTCCAAAAGTTAATGAAGTAATTATCTGCTTTCAACTACCAGTATGGAGCCATTTTAGATTAAAGTTGGATGGGCCAGAAGCTCAGGCTGCCCTTTTGGTACACAGCCCAGTGATTTCTAATCATTTCAAGGGCAGTGGAGCTCCAATAGATGTTTAAACAGCCTTAACAACAGACCAAAATGGGTTTCTCTCCGTTTTTTGGACAGGGGAGGGAATGGTGGGGTAAGGTAAAAGAAAGATCTTTCAGATGCCATAGTGGTTCTTGTCAATAACTCTTGTCTAATCTGAATAGCAAAGTCAAACTCATCCTTGGAATTTTTCACAATGTTTGCTTTTTTCCTTCGTTTCTTTAATCAAGACAACCAAGGCACTTCCTGCCAACAAACTTCAGTAAAGCAAGAAAGGTCAACATGAAACTTCTAATGGATTTCTCTTGTACTTCCCAAAGAACATCCCAGGGGGGATTTTTCTGGTCTTGTAGAGAACATGAAGCCACTCTTCTATTTGTCATTGATCTGCACGACAGCAGAGATGGCATTGACCCCAAACCAACAGCCCCCGATAAGATGCCACACGGTTCCCAAAACAACACACACACCCACACGAGAAGACCGGAGAAGTACACTGACAAGAAAGCATGAGCTAAAAATGTGACCATTCAAATGAATCTTCTTTCTTTAAAAAAATTTTTATAAAGAAAAATCAGGGGTAGGGGGACAGGAGGAGGAAATGGCCAGATGCAGGTGAAATGATACAAAGTAACAGATAAATAGGATCAACAAGTCTACAGTTCTAACTAACACACAACACCAGGACAATAATTAATAAAATCATATTGTATTGGGGGGAAAATTACACCATTTGCCATGTTGCTTTGTCATTGTCTGCTTACTTGTTTCTCAACATCACTGGACTGTGAACACACAGAGGGCGGAGCCTTGATCTTAGAAATCTCTGCAGTGCTAGATACATGCAAGCCAAGGAATTAAACTTTTCTTCTTATGATGACTATTAAAAAAAGACAATTTTTTAATTTTTACTAAGAAGTATTTATATTTTTCCTTGCCTTCTGTTTGAAATGGTTACCATATCTAAGTATTATGAAAATCATGAAAACAAACCAGATACATAGAGTTTGGAAACACCCAGAAATAAATGTTCAAACTGAACATATTAGCTCTGTAAAAATATATACACGTATATGGTTTTTATTGTGAAGGAATGGCATTAACCCAAAGGAGAAAAAGCCTCTTATTAAGTAGATAGTATGTACTAGCATGAGATGAAGATTCAGGTTATTATATGAGCCCTGGCAAGAAGGGTCTCAGAGGTCTTAATACAGGAATAACAAGCCAATATTCTGAGCCCCAGGTGAAAATGATCACATTTGGCATCACAGAGAAACGAAGCCCAATGCTGTTGAGAAAGGAGAAGGCAATTTCAAGAACATGAGGTAGAAAATGACTGCATTTTCTAGGTCTGCCTGTTATGAGTGAACCTTTCTCTAGGATTCAATTTCACCCTTTCTGAAGTGGAAAAGCAACCAAGATTTAAAGAGATGGGAAAGAAAAGTATAACAAGAACACCATCAGCTAGGGCACACTATTTTAACTTTGAAACAGTACATTATTCCTGGTTTTGAAAACTGTGCTACAGTTATGTAGGGGAAGATGGGTGAAGGGTATATGGAGTACTCTGTTCTATTTTTGCATCTTTTTTAAAGTCTAAAATTACTTCAAAATAGAAGATTAAAAACAGTATTATATGGTATGAGACTTTTAAAGGGAGCTAACAGAGATGTATAGAAGTCCAGACAGGGCCTGTGTGAAATAGTCTCTCTTTTCAAGGTAATCCTTGTGGCCACTGTCGTCATTTGTAAATAGTTAAACACATTAGTTTCCCCGTATGCACAATTTCACCTTCCACAGTTTCAGTTTCCCATGTTCAACCACGGTCCAAAAATATTAAATGGAAAATTCCAGAAATTCATACAAACTTATGAAACAATTCATAAGTTTTCAATTGAACGCTGCTCTAAGTAGCATGATGAAATCTTGTGATGTCCTGCCCAGGACTGATACCACCCCTTTGTCCAGCGGACCCACACTGTAGACACTCCCTACTGGTCAGTCATCGACATCGTCCACTCCTGACATCCAACCATCAACATTGTTAACCTAAAAAAAAAAACACTAAAGAGAAAATTATCTCCAAATAGTTACTGAAAAATGAGAAATAAGGATTGTAATCTGGACTGCATGGAATGGCAAGCCACCAGTGCATCCAGCGAGGGAAGGGTAAAGGAAACCTTTTATTAGCAAAAAGGGAGAAGTGGTCCTAAGTTGCTTAGAAACAGAGTTCATTGGGTCCAGAGACTCAAAGCCAGAATCGTTGTCAGTTCATTGGTGGAGATGCCGTCACTGAACAAGTATTCCCAGAGCATCTTACCTGAATCACTGCAGTCCTAAAGAATGTCTAGTGATAAACCTTGTCAAAGCAGAGATGTGTGAAAGGCGTGAAAGAATTTCTTGCATGGTTTTTAGAAAGTCCTTGGAAACAATTCTTATCTCAGACATGTAAGCTTGAGCCTCCTCTCCTTTGTGCCTTCCTGGCCCTCTTTTGTCTGGGTCTGACAGAAGTGATTTCGTTGTGGTATCTGCAACTTTCACAACATCGTCATAGCTCAATGACCCAGGATCACCTGAAGCAGATGGTCCTCCGACGTATTGGCAGAAGGTCAATAGTAGCCTAACACTATGTCACAAAGCCTACACCATTCACCTCACTTTATTGTGTAGGCATTTTATCATCTCCCGTCATCGCAAGAGGAAGGGTCAGTACAGTACAATAAGATATTTTTAGAGAGGGAGAGAGACCACATTCACATTGTTTTTATTAAAGTATATTACTATAATTGTTCTATTTTATTATTATTTATTAGTATTAATCACTTACTGTACCTAATTTATAAATTAAACCTTATCATATTATCAACCTAAATAACAAACAGCGAGAGGCTCTCTGAAAGAAAAGATGTTTATTTGTGATTAGAGCATTTCAATAGGCATATGCATGCCATAGTAAACTATGTGTGTATTTAGGAAGGTAAAGGAAGACAAAAGTTTTTAAAAGAAAAAATGAGGAGGATTACATAATTGTTTTGAAACAGTTATCTCTGGCTATAAAGATCAATAATATGCAAGAAGCCAGTTCAAGTTTGGACAGACAGTTGCTGGGCAGACTCTTGCAGAAGTATATTTTGGGTAAGTTTTTGATGGCCTTTGTGCAAGTTTGTGGTTTTTTGTAGTCTTTTCTATAATGAGACATACAAGCCTGAGAAACCTCTCTTCATGGCCTTTCCCAATTCTATTTGTCAGGGTTTTCTTAACATTGGTGACTCCATTTTGAGTCTTTCAAAGTAGGTATGTACAGGAAAAAACATTGCGTCTATAGGGTTTGGTACTATTTGAGGTTTCAGGTATCCACAGGGTGTCTTGGAATGCATCCCCCTCAGATAAGGGGGTACTACTATACTCTTATAAGACTGAGGAAGAAAAGTTAAATTCACTGTAAGCATGTATTTTATTAACATTCTTATAGGGTGAAATCAATTTGGCCAAAAACAGAAGGAATTTGACATCTTTGGGCCCTATGTGATTTTCACAGTCTTTGTAATTAGTTTTCTGGCCAGTTTGCTTACTTTTAACCATCCCCATTGTCCCCTTCAGTGCACTGATTTTGAACTTTCATTAATGTTTGCCAGCTCTGTAACATGCAATAATGTTAAACAGTTTGCACAGAGTACTTTAATATAGAATTTTAAATCTTCTGTACTATTAAGCTTTCATCAACCCCCCAAACCATTTGATTTGTGTTAAGAAAACAAAGACATTTTATTCTAAATGCTCTTATACAGATGTACCATGTAGTAGTTCCTCAGTATTCTTAATTTTCTAATTATTAAAAGTTTATACCTAATGCTAAATGCATGTTCTGTTGCCCCAAATTGTGGCACCACAGGTCACCTGGGAACAGGACTAGAAGGCGTTGAGGAGGCTGAAGGAAAAAAACACAAATTTTCTTTTATAACATTTTCCAAACTCTTGAACAACAGAGGGGTCATTACATTACTGTTGAAACATATACTAGCAACAAATAAATGGATGAAGGAAGGAAATTCAAAGGCTGGCGGAGGTTACAATGCCTCCTTTTTGCCACAGGGAGGTACTCTGAGGGTAATAAGAAGAGGAAGGGCTACCTGAGCTGCTTCATCTCCTCCACACTTGCAGAAAATTGACAAATGAGCAGACAAATCAGAGAAGAGAGAGCAAAAAACACAAGTCTCTTTAGGCAACATGAGACAATAGATGAAATTAAAAGTAGAAAAACTGCCAATCTGCGAAATAGTTGCAAAATTAAGATTCCCAGTTGCAATAGGCTGAAATGTTGTGACCACTCCCAAAATTCATATGTTGAAATCCTAATCCCCAAGGAGATGGTATTGGAGGTGGTACCTTTGGGAGGTGGGGCCTTTTGGGAGGCCTGCCCTTGTGAATGGAATTAGTGTCCGCATACAAGAGGCCCAAGAGGCCCCCTTCTGCTTCGGGAGGACACAGTGAGAAGACAGCCATCTGTGAACCAAGGAACAGGCCCTCACCAGACGATGAATTTGCTGGCACCTTGACTTGGACTTCCCAGCCTCTAGAACTGTGAGAAGCAAGTTTTTGTTGTTATAAGCTACTCAGTTTATGGTATTTTGTTATAGCAGCCAGAATAGACTAAGATACTATTTTATTTGAATATTCTGCCTAACAACCTTAAATCACACTTGGATCACCAGTTTTCAAAAAAGAAAAACAGAAACCAAGAGTATTTCATTTCATTTTTATTGAGTAAAATTTGAAGTTTTTTGCTATTTAATGGAATATTGAGGTCTTACAATGCATTTATATGACTTGTTCCTTCATTTAACAAATATTTACTGAGTATCTACTGTGTTCCAGGTACTGGGGGGAGAACAGTGAAAAAATAGACAAAATTTACTGGTGGACTTTACATTCTTGTGTTATTGTGGTAAATATCAGTTATCATGCAGATTTTCAGAGGTGGCCCTTAATTTCTTTTAGTACTGTTAAGAATGTGTTGAAAACTGTGGGTCTTATCCTTTTTGGAAAAATAAATAAATAAATAAAAAGAAAAAATCATGAACATGTACATACAATTTGTTATAGGTCAATATCAGCTGTGACTGTTGTTGTCATGCTCTCTGACATTTCAGAGATTTTGCTCTGTTTTGGGAGCCCTAAACCTATAATTTGTAGATTAATCGGAACAAGATGTGCACAGATAAAAATTGGGCCACAAGTGCTAATTCCAGATTATTTCAAAGAACCACTGAGCTGTTTTCTGGAATGCTAATGCTCATGTATGATGTATAATGAGAGTAACCACTGGCATTTTTAAAAATTTGAGTCTTATGTTGAATCGTCGGTTACGTTCCATTGATTGTGCCTTCGCATACTAGACTTCATTAAATCTTATTCTAATACACAGTCATGCTTATTAACAAAAAGCAATTATTAATTGTATCAACAAAACACTGAATTCAGCCAAAAATGCATCATTAAGTTATTTAGCTTTTAAGAGAGCCATGTTTAGAAGGTATGTCTTTGGTTACTCAACTATGTCATTTTTAGCTTTAGAAGTTAGGCCAAACAGCATTCAGATGAAAGGATAATACTTGATTGCTGAGTTGTTTCAGGCACTCAGATTTCCATAACCCAGGAAAAAAAAAATTATTTAGCACTAAATCAAATTTATTCACTACTAAAAAGGTATTACATTTTAAAGCGATATAAAGAAAAATTGGCAACATTCCATAGACTGTGTAATCTAATCCTGAGTCATGTTCCCCAGATGAGCATAGAAGTCTTAACCTTGGAAATAACAAGCAGAGGTAAGGGCAGAGGGGCAGGTGAAGATCACAAAGGACTAAACTGTTGCATTTTAAACTAGTCTGAAAAGCACCTTTTACTGTGGTGATGGGTAAAACCATTTACAAGCACGTGTTTTGTCATGCCCAGCACAAAATGGCACCACGCAATGGCTACCACCTCGCTCCTCACTCTCCATTTCTCAGTGGGATCACTAACATAAAAGCTACCTGCTACCTGGGTCAAGTTTTGAACAGAGCAAGGCCAACCTTGGGAAATGTTGACTACTCTAAATATGTCTTGGACACCAAATGTTGTCCAAATATTGAACTGTGTTGGTCACAACAGTAAGAGCAAAAAAAAAATAAAGAAAGACAACAAAAGAGGTAGTGAGGTATGCAGTAGGGTAGGAAGGATGCTTTCTGATCTAGGTATACTGTAAATTATTGCTTTTTTCCTCCTGAATAAGAAAAGGAAGTGAATGGCCTGGCTTAGCCTAGTAAAATCTCCTAAGCTGGCAATTCCATTACATTTATAAAAATTGACACTTTAATTTATGATCCCCATAACTAAAACCAAGCCTTTCATATCATTTTTCAGAAACTTTCTAGCAGTTGATCTATTACATTCCTCATTAGACTTCTTGACCCCTGTTTTTGCAGACCAGTTTCTTTGTCTTGGATGGATGACTGGACTCTTAGGATGTTCCTAACAGATGCAATGCCAAACCCTTTACTCAATCAAATTGTGATGAGTTAATGACTTCACAAAAATTTATTCTGATCCAAATCTTCCTGGGTACCTGGATTTTTAAAACAAATAATGTTTTCATACTCAAAGAGGAATAACAATGTCAAGGTTTAAAATATTACATTTCCTTCCTTATTATCCTATCTGAAAACTCTCTTTCATTCTCCATAAGGTTTTAAAGGAAATAAGCAAGTATAAATCACCTGCCTGGCTAAACTTAACCTTTGCACATTTAGTGGACTACAGATGATGGTCTTTTCTGATTTATATTGTACATTTCCCCTGAAGGGACTGGTGAATAATGAGCACAGAGAGGAGAGGCAGAAAGCCCGTGTGAAGCCCTGCTGGTGACCTTGACTAAGCCTTCACCTTGTGGTGTCGGGTTCTCTATCTCTGAAGCGTGGGTACTAAACTCCCAGGACTGTTCTGAGAGAGGCGAGAGGTGAAGGGGCATGTCTGCCGGGCCAGTAGAGGCAAGAAGTTGAAGATCAAAAGAGGTTTCCTGCTCATAAGCTGGAGTCAGGCAGAACTACTGAGAAACAGAAATACTCGTTCTTTCCCAGCATCTGATGCGATAAAAAGTGAAAGACTGTTAGAGGCGGAAAAATGTGCTGTAGTCAAGACAAATGTAAAATGCCAATTATGGCTTATTGCTAATGTGAACTGTAAGTTATAAACTCAGCAAGCACGGCATTGTTTTTCAAAATAGTTGTCCGTCTTGATTAAAAGCAGGGGGGAAATAAGTTGTCATGGTTATGTTGGTTAAAAACAGGGTTTCTCAAACTCAGTGCTACTAACATTTGGGGCCAGATAATTCTTTCGTGGGATACTGTTCTGTGAGCTGTAGGATGCTTAGCAGCATCTCTGGCCTCTACCCACTGGACACTAAGAGTGCCCCCTCCGTAGTCCTGACACGTGACAGTCAAAAATGTCTCTACACATTGGCAAATGTCCCCTGGGGCAAAAATCACCCCTGGTTGAAACCACTGGTTTGAAAAAGATGGGGAATAGAGTGGGAAGTAGCTACTTATGATACTTTAAAAGCACATTTGGTTTTTGCATCAAACTCCCAGGTCCAAATATCTGAGGCTTTGACCCAGCTCAATGAGAACATCAAAGCTTCTTATCTGAGGGGCTATCACTTTTAGAAAGCCTTCCCAATATCCAGAAATACGTTCATTGCACTAGGCTTGAGTGTTTGAAGAGGCAAGGCTATTCCTGGGGACAGTGATTATGCATTTCCTATTTATACTGCATACCAGCTCCCAGCATGGTGTGGGCACAGAGAATGCTCTCAGTAAGTGAGCAAATGAATGAGAAAGTAAAATAGGAAACAAATCAAGCTTGGGTGATAAGAATTTTTTTTCTTTGGTGATCTCTAGGACTGGGTCTCCCTTTACCTACACTTGGGTACTGCAGAGAGCATCCTAGTGATCAAGAAGAGTTCACGTGTCTGGCTCTAAAAGAAAACCCCACTGGGGAGCTTCTGAAATGGTACTTAAAAGACCAGGAATTCAATGAGGTACCTTGGGTTTTTCATCCATTTTTCTGTGATAAATAATTCTGGTAGGTTGAGAATGAAACTGACCGTGACCCTAGTCTGGGGATGGGACGCATGCCAGGAGGCACATAAATACACCAAGATGTGAGTGTCTCTAGTACGACCTGTATCACCCTGTTCCTTCTATACCGCTGGGGGAGAAGGAACTTAAAGTGGGTCAGCGGTCAGTGTTACAAAGATGCGAGCTTCTCAGAAAAAGCTCTCGGTTCAGATTGCACTCAAGGTTCAGGGCTGCCTGAGGTCTGCAGACGCAAATCCTTCTTCCAGAGCAGTAATTTAATATGCCATCTTCTATTGTGGTTGGCGAGGTTTGCCTAAATTACCCTTTCTGTAATATTGAAACTTGACCTCATGGATTTGTTTTTGGAAAATTCTTTTCCTAGTTTGAAATCAGCTGGCTTCCAGTTTGAAAATATCTTCTTCATGCTATATAAATAAACAAACTTCTGACAAAATACCCCCAGTCTCAGTAGGCTCTGACTTTTCTAAAAGAACAAAGTTTGGGGCTGGTGGGAGGCTAGGGATGGGCAGTTCCTAATGTTTTGATTTGGGGGGCCGTGTTTGTATTGCTGTGGAAGTAAGCAGGGTACCTCCACTGGTTCCCATCACCATGGCCCCTTCATTAAAGTGTTCTATCAGACCACCAACTCTTCTGGGAGGAAAATGGCTTGTTCACAAACCCATTCACAGCAGGGCTATTTAACTCCTACTGACCAACATCCCACAGGAACCTTCTGCTTCCTGGAAATCACTCTCTTTCTAACTCAAGGGAGAGATTGCTCTGGACTGTTTTAAACACCACCCTGTGCTCAGCAGGCTTAGCAAAGACGAGGAGTTAATCATTCCTTTCCAGGGGCACAACTGAGCACCACGGCAGAGACGGCAAAAAAGGAAGCAAGCTTTGAGAGCACTGGGAATGTAAAGAATAACTACTTAAACGTCTAGTGGTATTGCTTCCTACCAATGTGCAGAAGCCTAGCATTTGGTAACCCAGCTCTGTCTCCAATTCTCTCTGCTCATGATGCTCCAAAGCTCTCGACCTCACCAAATGGGAAATGTTCAAAGATGAGAAAGACCACAAGGAGATCAGTCCCTGATCCTCAAAGATTTAGAACCCAGATGGGAGCTGGCAGAGGAATAAGAAATGTGCAAAAATAACAACAAAACAAGGCAGAATATGATGGCATGAATGCCAAGACAGCTCTAAGAGCCCATAAAATTAATGTAGGGATAAGGCAGAAAAGGAAGTGCAGCCATTTTGGCTGACACCAGACCCTAACCACCCTGAGCAAGGAGGTCACCAGCAAGTCATCAGCCGGGCACCACTCAAGGATGGGTGAATTACTAAGCCAGATGTCTTACTTAGAGCTCACCTTTCTGGGAGCGGTTTATGATTAACCTTTATGGCCTGACCTCAAAACAATGCTGGTCACGTAGCGCTGTTTCCTAACTGGGTTTTTGAACATATGAAAAAGTTACCATTGCCCTATAAGGGGTCCCTCCACCCCCTGCTTGGGAGAAGACCCCTACTCTGTGTGTGGAGTAGGATCTGTTGTCTCTCTCTGTCTCAGTAAAACCTTCCTGTAGCTAGTTGGCTCGCTCTCAAATTCATTCCTACGTGAAGCCAAGAGCCCATTTGGCAAATTCAGGGGGCTTTCCTCCCTTCATTGGGGAGGCTATTCCCTACAACAAAATGAGGAGACACATTCATTCTGTGCAGGATGAGGAATGATCTCGTGACATATGAAACGGATCTTGAAGAATGGATTGAATTTGAGCAGGAAAAGATGAAGGCATGTGCAGGGGAGGGAGGCCAATATTTCATGAGCTATAAAAAGTGGGCAAAGTATAAATGTGGGGAAGAGCTTAGGAGAGGGGAAGGGAACAGGAAGACATCAGCTTCGTACTCAGAGGTTGTATCGTTCAGGATCCATTCAGGAGTAAGAAATCATATCAGTTATTTTAACGGAGAGAAGTTAATATAAAGATTAACTACCTACATATAAAACTGTAAACTAGATAAGTGAAAATACAATGTGGTTCTGAGTCCTAGGGAGCCTGAGGCAAAAGGACCAATTGTGGGCCTCAATATACATGATTTCATATATTTTTTAAAATGATCCTTTTCCAGAACATTCACATAGTTGGAAAATATTGAAAAATTGACAAGTTGGCATATTAAAATTCACAGTGTTACTTTAGGTTTAAATATTTTACTTATACCAAAAGCTAATTTTTTATTGCTTTACATCGACTTAAGCTAAGTAAAAATTATTCAAGCTCATCCCCTGGACAGAAGAAATTGTCGAAGGTGGCAATTCTCTCAATTGAAAATGAAATTAGTAACAAAGTAGATTTTGAATATATTATTGATGTGTTTGCTTTTATCATATTAAAGCCAGTGGCCTTGGGCTCTAGTGTGGCTCAGCTGGCACTGGTCTCTATTTAAAATTTTGATATTTCATTTATCATGGGATTTCTGTTTTGCATTTAATTTTGATTTTAAAAAAATATTTATTGGAACATACAATAATGTATCTTGATTCCTTAGTACTTTGGTGTTCCCTTAAATTTTGTGCCTGAGGCAGATGCCTCCTTGACCTCATCCTCATCCCCTACCGCTGCCCTGTGAAAAGATTAAAAAAAAAAAAACAGATTCACAACCTAAATAGGAGCAGACAGCAGGCGGGAAGCACGCAGGAAACAGAAAGAGCAGGTCCCCTCTTCCTCCCTCAGCCCTGCTGTCTCCCTGTACTGCCCCCAGCAGGTGGAGTCTAATGGGGAGCCTGCAGGCAAAGCAGAAATCAGGTTGCAGAGCTCTGGCCCCAACATCAAAAAGCCAACTCTAGAAGGGAGGGTTTGAAGCCAAAAAATAATAGCCTCGTAACGGGCACACAGGTGATTTTCCCTGATGGAATCTTGAAGGATAAGTAGGAGAGTAATAATCACTTCTCGAGCACTCTTTGCAATGTTGCACAGTTAATTCATGAAAGTGTTCGGATCCAAACCTAGTTTAATCTCACCCAAAGCCCATGCTCTCAACCACTGTGCCATAGGTTAAGAAGGGCAAGGCCATTTCAGACAAAGGAAAACAGAAGAAAGCAAAACTAAGAACTAAAAAACAACATGGTATAGGGCGAAAACAAGCACTCCAGTGTTAATGTATCTAATGGTATAGAATATCTGTTAAATGCCAGACAGATATTCTAGCTGTGGCCCCCAAAGTTCATGTGTTGGAAACTGAATCCCCAATGCAACAGTGTTGAGAGGTGGGGCCTGACGGGAGGTGTTTAGCTGCACCCTCAGGAATGGATTCATGTTGCTATCGCAAGCGTGGGTTCATTGTTTGGGGAGTGGTGTCCTTATAAAAGATGAGTTCTGCCCCCTTCCGTTTGTCTTGTGCTCACGCCCTCTCACTCTGTGATGCCTTTCACCGTGCTGTGATGCAATAAGAGGCCCTCCCCAGACGCAGGCCCTCAATCTCGGACTGCCCAGCCTTCAGAACCAGGAGCCAAATAAACTCCAGTTGTTTATAACTTACCCAGCCTGTGGTATTCTGTGACAGCAACACAAACTAGACTAAGGCAGGCTTTATAAAAATTTATTTTTAAAGGTGCTCTTTTCATTCCCATTTTACAAATAGGGAAATTAAGCTACAGAATATTAATTAAATCTGCTCAGGGTCACTCAGATCACAGATGAAAAAAAAAAAAATAGAACACAACTGCAGACACTGATCCAGAGTCCTTACGCTTTGTCCCTAGCCACACTGCCTCCTACAGGACATAAACGTGAGGCCAAAGAGATATGGAAGGGCCAGTTCATGGAGTCTATCCTAAGTTCACAATGTCCATCCTAAGTTCATGGACTTTACTCTCTGTAGGAAGGCCAGCTGCTAACACACTTTTTGGATGGATCACTCTGATCTAAGCCCGGTTAGGAGGATAGATTTTAAATATACACACAGGAATTAGAGAAACAAATTGGAAAGTGATTGCAATGATGCAAATGAGCAACAAGTAGAGCTCTGATAGTGAGAGTGGAGAATAGCAAACAGATTTAAGAGACTAGCAATATTTAAGGCACTGATGACTGGATGTGGGTGATGAAGAACAAGGAAGAATAATGAGATCCCAGGTTTTATTCTGGATGGCTAATAGATTAGAGTACTATCCACTGATAGAAATTGCAGAAAAGCAACAGTCTAGTGAAGTACATTAGTTACTTTCAACATTTGAGTTTTCTGGAGCTTTGGGCTTATGGGGGGTCAGGTAAGCCCAATCCATACTATCTCAATTATGCCAGTCAAGGAATTTTAACTCAATTTTATTGGAAATGCAGATCTCAAAAACATTTTGATTAAAAAATGCTATGACCATAATTGCACTCTTTCAGATCTTTCAACCCCAAATTTGGTCCTCCCTTGGTAGAAACTTATTTAATATCTCAGGCCTCTAAAAATCTCTAAAATGTTCCTTAAGAGAAATACATCTTGAGATCAATTTTAAATATGTTCCAACACACGTAGCTATGGAACGAGTAAGCATCGACCTACTAAGAGCTCACTGGCACTATGAAGGGTCTGATATTTTACTCTGCTTTCAAGCTAGCAAGTTGTCTTGTCACAATTTCATAGTTACAGGCAGAAGACACAAGATTCCTGAGTCAGACACAAGGGACTTTTTCACTCACACCATTAGCAATAGCCAGAGTATCACCATTTGCAGCAATTCTCCAAGCCCCAATTCCCACAGGGAAATGTAAAGAGAGACAGATGATACCCATGTAAGCAATGCAGAGTGTTCCAGGAGTACAGGGAACCTATATATTTTATAATGAGCAATCAGCAAGCTTTGCTCTTTGCTCCTGAGGAACATATTGTCTTTATCTTCCTGGGCTAAGCAAATCTTCCCTTGGCCTCGGAGAGAGACAGTATCTCTGTCTTCCAAGACTGTTTGCTATGCAAACATCCTTGAAAAGATCACCTGGAACAAAGGCAGGTCAGCTCACAAAATATGCAGAAATGTGTGAGACCTATGAAAGTTTGTCCTCCAACAATGAAATGTTTTTATAATTTTCAAGTGACTTTATAGAACTCTTGACTTTGGCTTGACAAGTGCATGGCACAAAAGTTTCAAAAGCATGAAGCATAAGGAGAAAGAATTAAGGAAGCTCAACAAATAGAATGAGCAGTAATACCTAAAAGAAACAAATGAGGTAGATCAAACTTACTTGGAAATAGAAGGGCAAAATCACAAATGCAGATTCTAACAAATCAGCTTGCAGTGCTTGGGGGAGTGAGAGACAGGGGGCTCAGAACAGACCGCAAAAGAGACCACTCAGCTCTGAAGAAAGAACAAAACAATTACAAGGCTGGTTCGGTTGCTTGTTGGGGCTGACATTTCCAGTTCTGTCTGCAGCAGAAGAATATACGAATAATTGGAGACCAATGATTCATATCCTGGCTGCAAAGATACTGCGCTAAAGAATCAGGCACTAGAATGGGTTTTAATGAGTGGTAATAATCCCATCTTGTATTCACACTTGACTGTCTGAAAGAGTTTTTACATATATCATCTTATACGCTTTCAATCAGCCAGAGATCAACATAATGAGAGAATACAAGAGGCTTACGGGAAGATGAGAGAAAAAGCAAGGCCTCCACCCCCCACCTTCTTCCCTCTGCTTCAAAAGCCACAAACTTGTGCAGGCAATGATGTTGCTAGGCAACCGCTAACTTCTATAGGCTTTGGGACTAGATGTTCTTGCTCTCTAATAGAGAGAAATAGCAGAGTGAAGGCACAGGACCAAAAAGATGGATTTCTTATTGGTTGTGGTAAACTTGCCTACACCATTGGTCACTGGGCTAGGTCCGAGGAAAGTCAGGGGTCCAAGGCAGGCCTCATACATATCACATTTTGGTGGGTTTTTTTTTTTTTTTTCCCAAGCTTGTCTAGACAGCTGTAAAATTTATTGTGCCTTTCAGGAATTATCTGTCAATCAAACATAATTACAGCATGGCCTCTGGAGAAATGTGTGTGGTAATATTGATGAGATACAACCTGACAAAAGAACTGAGCTCCCTCTCCAATTGCCCAAGTATTTTTTTTTAAATTACAGTAGAGAAGAACAGAGAGAGAGAGACAGAAACAAAAGTTTTGGGCCCTCTGGGCCATGAATTATTTAAGAAAAATAAGAAGCATGAATATTAAAACAACTCAAAATCCCATCCACAAATATTACATTTAGCACATTAGAAAATTACACTGGGAAGAATTGGAAATGATTGGACTACAAGACAACAGACATTTTATATAAATGTAAACATTGGCTTGTTTAATTTTTATGTAAATCCATCTGCCTCTAGAACAAGCAAAGTTCTTTTTTATATAAAGGCATGCAACCATTCAACAGTAAGTTCTCCTGGAGCATCCTATTTCATCCAAATGATATGTGTTTTAAGTCGCATCTACTTTATATAAGTTACTTGCTATAATGAAATCTGAGAGAGTTTAGTTGAGGGCAGGCAAAAAGGATTTTAGTTAGGCAATATGATTATAGTTAATTTAAAATTAATTATGTTTTTCCAATTAATTTCTTTCATTAACAATGAATAACAATAACAATTAGAGTCTAGCAGAGGCAAAGTGATGAACAGGCAAAGAAACAGGTAAATAACTACAAAGTGTGAAGTTATATAAAGGAAACAAATGGGACATCAGGATGAGTAGAGGACAGGTAGCATTAACTTGATAGAATTAATCCTTGGACTCTCAGGTACAATGGTGAGAACTTGAGCCGAGTGGTGAAGTCTTAAAAGAGTAAAGCAGTGGCTTGGTGCTGAAGATGGTTTAGTCTGTGGCGGATGCAGGTAGCTGTGAGGAGGGTGGCCTGTGTAGGGTGCTTTTGGAAACCTTCCCTGAGAAACAAATACTAACTGGCTACGAGGGTCTCGCCCAGCTACAGGGGGACTATCCCCACAGGTGGGGGTAGCAAAAGCTTCTCTGCTGTGTGAGATGACAAGTGGTCCAGACAGAGTCATGTGCACAGCCCACATGGCTGGGAGCCCAGAGCAGTGGCGGGAAGGGTATGTAGCCACGAGGCCATAGGGACCACACTGCATGGTGAAGATGTGACGCCGGTGGCCCAGTGGAATACAACTGGGCCCAAAGGAGGAAGAGGTCTCTCTTCTTTGTTTTGTTAGAGATCGGGGTCAACGACCCAAGTGATAACAGAGTTGAGAAGCTAACGTCAGGACAAAGGCACCAACGACTCTCATAGAAGCTTAATGTGCAGAATGCAGCTTGAAGAATTTAAGGATAAAGTATGTTACATAAATGAGGTTTTTATCTAGAGAAATATTGAGAAGCAGGCCTAGAGACCTCTTCCCAGGGCTTCACACTATAAAGGACACTGAAACATGATTGGAGACACAAAACCTCACCAGACGTGAACTGGGAGAGAAAGGGGTATTCCATGCACATACCGGAGGATACGCTATGTGATGGGGAAGAATATTTGGAGAAGCTGCCAGGATGAGGGATGAGACAGGGCCCGGAAACTGCCTTCCAAGAAGGATGGACATGGTAACCTGCACAGTTCAGTTAGCCATGTGGATTACATGAGTTGGGGGCCAAAGCTGAGATTTTGGGGCAATAGCAAAGAAACTGAGCTCAGCCCCTGTGTTGTCCTTTTTCCCTCTCCAACACAGCACTTGGTCTCTCCTCTTTACTCATGTTGAAAAATACTTAAAGAATTTTTGTTTGAAAGGGTGCCAGACTTATTATTCTGCCTATAGTATCCACGCCTCCGTCTGGCTCTGACTTGGGGTGGCTGATTTTCACAGCCAAATGGCATCCTTTAAGCCCCTTAGGGGCCACTCCAAACACTAAACCAGTTAATCTCTGGAGCATTTATTTCTTTCCAAGCCCTTTTACGGTCTGAAGCTGAGATCATCAATGCATCGCATTCATAGGAGATACAAAATGACTCTTTGGAGGAAGTAATGCACAACAGACTGGGGGACCAAACGCCACAGAGGCACGGACCACGGACAACTTTTCACATTACCTCTGCCTCATCCAAGAACAGATTCTGACAGTGAACAGTCTAGTGTTCTCCAAAATCAAGTCACCCAGGGAGCAAGGAAATAATCCCTGATCCACGTACAAAGGGACATTCAGCTGGTTGTTCTAAATTACAGTTCTGTTTTGACTCATCTCATCGGACAGATCCTAGGCCGATCTGAAGAAAGGAGATAGAAGGACAGTGAAGAAAAATAATTATCTAGGAGAACTGAGACCAATTAGCTAGTTAGATCAGGTTTCGTTGCCTTCGTCCTCTATAACTAAATAAAGATGCCGACATTCCAGGGCAAAATTTTGAGATAATAGTATTATGAGCATATTTCTAAGTAGCATACAATGATCGGGTTATGCAAATAGATAAATGCAAATAAAGACCTGTTTAGTAATGCCAAATTGACTACCACCAGGAGTTTCAGCTGCCCACCTACAGCATCCACACAGCAGGTGGCAAAACAAATGTTGAGAAATAAAACATATGGGAAGACTCGGCTGTAATTTTCCCCCTAGTTTTGGCATTTGTGTAAGTTCACACACATCTATAGATCTTTTATTGGTGTTTTTCTTCGTCATTAGCTTACAAAAACAGAGTGCTATGTGTGCTAGTTTCTGGGGATATAAGGAGGAATAAATAAAAGATGGTCTTTGCCTTCAAGAAACACAGGACAGTAGTGGGGAGAGATATATAAGCAAATAAGTGCAATATCAAAGCTTTATTGCTATGCTGGCTGCAGTGGCTCACACCTCTAATCCTAGCACTTTGGGAGGCTGAGGTGGGAGGATCTCTTGAGGCCAGGAGTTCAAAACCAGCATAAGCCTGGGTGAGACCCCATCTCTAGAAAAAAATAGAATTAGCTGGGTATGGTGGCATGCACCTGTAGTCTCAGCTGATCGGGAGGCTGAAACAGGAGGATTGCTGGAGCCGTGGAGTTTGAGGTTATAGTGATC
This sequence comes from Lepilemur ruficaudatus, assembly GCA_963574885.1. Taxonomy (NCBI): domain Eukaryota; kingdom Metazoa; phylum Chordata; class Mammalia; order Primates; family Lepilemuridae; genus Lepilemur; species Lepilemur ruficaudatus. The sequence goes on along the minus strand of CAUYRT010046490.1, from coordinate 76,046 downwards.
TATGGGAGTGAAACCCTGTCTCAAAAAAAAAAAAAATAGAAGCTTCATTCCTATGCTAGATAGAGGGAAGTACGTCTTAGGGGCAGGGGAAATCTGAAGGAGTTAGGACAGTTTCCTAGAGAAGAAGACATTTGAAATGGCGTTGGATGGATAAACCGAATTGTGATTCATGAGCACGCACAGAATCTCCAAGCAAGTCCTTTCCAAAGAGGTGAAATGCAGACCTTAAATCATAACTCTTGATAAACATGGTATTTGTGACATGATTGTAAACTCCAGGAGAAAATAATCTTAGCACTTAGAGGTTAAATAAGCAGTGATTCCTTCAGCAAAGCCAGACCTTGACTGTCAGGTAAAAACATAAAGATTAAAACCGGAGAATCATCTCAGAGATTTCCTTCTGTTTGTTCCACTGTTCAACTAACACAGCTGTTTATGATCTGTTTCCTCCATTAGAATCCAAGATCTCTGAGGGCAGGGATCTCTGCAGTGTCCCCAAAATTAAACTAATGTCTACCATTTCTGAGGTGCTCCATAAATATTTCTTGAATGAATGATAAACACATGAATGAATAAGATATGAATCCTGGTTTAATGCTTCCATCTGTAAGATGCCACACAGAGAAGTTTGGGGAATATACTGACATGACTCAGTTAAGACTCCTTGTCCTTTTTAGCGCTGTGACTACTGCATAGAAATCACTCAACCGTAGCAATTATTTTTGTGAGTTCTATCATCATCAATACTCTCTTGAGTATTGAGCCGGGAACTGGATTAAATCCTTTACACTCATTATATCTTGTCCTATCCATAATCCTTTTGATGATCCTGCAGAAAGTAAGTAGGACATATTGTTTTTATTTTACAGATCAGAAACAGATTTAAAGCAGTTGACTAATTTGCTCACGGTCATAGAGACAGTTGAAGAACCAGGATTCCAACTATTTCTCCAACATCCACTGTCCTGTCCACTGCCCTGTGTGGACTCCCAGGGTCCACCTGACTGCTGTTAAAGCAACTCTCACGTTGTTTGAGCACCAGTTGTGCGTTCAGCACCTGACATTTTTCGCCATTCAACTGTAAGCTCCCAAAGGGGCATGGCTGGGTCATCTGTGCATCTTGGTGACAACTCAGAGAGTGGGTTTCCCACTGAGCTCTGCCAGCCTGAGAGGCCCTGTGAATCTGCCCGGCAGACCCTCCCACGGAGAAAGAGAGCCCTGGTGAGCTCTGAGCCCCCTTTTCCCACCTCAGTTACTGTTTTCTCTCTTGGGTTTTCATATCTATTATAGAATCTGCCAATTCCTGAGCATTCTTTACTGTTAAATAAAGACTAGCTGGAAGCACAAGGACAGCCTCTTGATGTGAGAAGTATGGGAGGAACAAGTCATCACCACACACTGGTGACCCTGAATGACATTAGTCATTTCTGTAGTTTCCATAAATCTAAAATTTGAATGTTTTCTTCCCACACAAAATGCAACAGAAAACATGCAGCATGGATGCCGAGAGCTGTTAAGTTCATGGTCTTCCACCTCAATCACTGATGCGAGGCCACCTATTATCTTGGGCAGCCAAAGGGGAGCATAAGAACTGTTAAAATAAAAAATCACACATAAGCTTATATAGTTGCGATACAATGTACCTAAAAAGGGAGTGCCAATGTGGTATCACCCTCGGGTTTCAGACTAGGAACATGCCCAAATATTAATATAATAGGGCAAAGAGAAAACACATTTTCTCCATAGCAACGACCCAAAATCTCAGCTCCATTCTCATTACCAGAGAACATTTGACAGAAAAACCTTGAGAGGTAGTTTTTCCCCAGAGATTTATCAGGCAGCAGAAAGGGAATGTGGGAGAAAAACGGAAGGAGAACGAGCGCCAGGAGACAGAGTTACCAAGGTATAGGAGGTGCTAAACAGGAGAGCAGCAGAGAGGAACCCACAAGACACTTCAGAAATTCAAAAACATTGATGCCGTGTCAAATAGTTGATTAACCAAGTGCTGAATCACTCACCCCCAACACCCAAACCCCTCTGCACCACAGAAGGAAAGCTGAACAGCAAATTATTCAGTCTTGACAAGGAGACAACAGTCTCTCCCTCTAAAGGGACAGTGATGTCAGACTAACGTGTCCACTGCATAGGCCACACATTGATTCCGGCAGATGGGCCCTTGCCAAAGAGCATCCAACCCACAGGCTACTCCAGGTACTGGTCAGAGATGCATTAACTTTTAACTTTCCAGCACAAGAAGAAATTCCTCTTGAGGAAGGACACCAAACACCCAGATGGTCACTTTTTATGCCATTCTGAGAAACTCAAGCAAAGGTGAGACTACAACTCATTCATTCAGTCAATTCATTTAAGAAGCACTGAGGCCAGGCGCGGTGGCTCACGCCTGTAATCCTAGCACTCTGAGAGGCCAAGGCAAGCGGATCATTTGAACTCAGGAGTTGGAGACCAGCCTGAGCAAGAGCGAGACCCCATCTCTACAAAATAAAATAAAATAAAATAAATATATATATAGAGAGAAAGAAATTAGCTAAACAACTAAAAATATATAGAAAAAAATTAACCAGGCATGGTGGCACATGCCTATAGTCCCAGTTACTTGGGAGGCTGAGACAGGAGGATCGCTTGAGCCCAGGAGTTTGAGGTTGCTGTGAGCTAGGCTGACTCCATGGCACTCCAGCCGGGGTAACAGATTGAGACTCTGTCTCAAAAAAAAAAAAAAAAAAAAAAAGAAGAAGCATTGAGCAATAGGCACTGAGCTGCATGGTATGGATACAAAGATGACACGTGGTACAGGTGCTCAAGGGCCCCATTTGGTAAGGTGTTGAGTGGGTGCCATGATGCAGGGTTGAACAGTGGGCTGCGCTCTAGGTCCCTGCAGTTCTATGCCTGCCACTTCTTAACTGCGTGCACATTGCTTTGATCTCCCCACAACTCAGGGGAGAGAACAATCATTCCTCCTTTTCCAGACTGTTTTTAGGACTTCCATGCTAGTGTATGGAAAGCTCTCAGCACTGACCAAGACACATTTTAATTGCTAAAGAGAGAGAGAGATTTTATTCTTTAGTATTATGTACAATGTTTTGAGAACACAGAAAATGGTCACATAACTTGCTTCTCTCTCTACTCTCAGAGATTCTATTCTTAAGTCTGTAGTTAGCAGCTGTCAAGATACACATAGTAAAAAAGCATTGAACTACCCCCGTGGATTTGAACAGCAAATACACAGTGGCCATTGCTAGCAATAGCGCCACTGCATAAAAGAACACACCACTCAGGGTAACGCCAGAATAATTGGCCAACACATGCCGCGTGCATTTCTTCTAACAAGTCTCGGATGTGTGTTAACATGTGTTTTGCCACATTATCCAATCGTATCCTAACTCTAGGGCTTAAGGAGCCTACAATTGAATTCAGCTTAAATTAAGGCTGTTCGTTTTCTTTGTCACATCAAAGTCTAAAGGAAACTTCCTGGAGGGAAAGTTTCAAAAATACCCTCATTGCAAATCACTCTAGTTGAGAGGGTCTCAATAAGCAACTGTAATGAACAGCGGCCTCTGGACATACTGTCAAAAATGTCATCTGATGACTCCTACCCCGATTCACTCTCAGTTCATTATTTCTCAGTCTCCAGTGGAGACAGAATTCAATTTCATGGGATCTCTGAACGAGTCGCGTGGGCAGGGAATAAGTAATGAGATCCCGGGGCACTGGCTTTCCCAGGAGGTGCCAGCCCCACTCCAAAGAGAGTGAAGAGACCATGGGACCAAGAGTCAAAGAGGCAGGCTCTGTCTGAGCTGGCCACGCTCTGCTGTGTGTCTTGGGCAAGTTCCCCTTGGCTTTCTGCCTCGGTGCCACTTACAAAATGGGGAACCACTTCCAACTGGGTCTCCTCTTCTCACGGAGGATATCGTGTCTGCAAGTTATTTGTTTCCCACACACTAGTTTCAGCTAAAAGGGGCCTGTTGTTGGTAATACTCATGGGTAACAAATTTGGGCTTCATAAGAGAATAAAACCTAGATCTGGAAAGGGAGGAGCTCACATGATTTCTCTCCACTTCTCTGGGTCTCTCAGCTCTGCCTCTGTCTTCTGCTTTGTGCCATTCTGTCCTGCCTCTGAGCACCTGCTTTCTTTCCGTCAGTGTGCACCAGCCAAAGTAGATTTGGCATAAAGTTAATGAAACTCAAGTGTCAGGATCCTTCACTTGCAGAGCCCCTTCCAAATAAGTATTCTATTTCCTACTGTATTTTGTATTTATTCTTTTCCTGAAAAGGACCCTTCTTTGTGTATGCCTCGGAAATCTGGGTCCCCTCCTGCCCACGAGGATGTGCTGCCAGAGCTTCCATGACTCATACTTCTCATCCTTTTCCTTTATGCTACACAGCCCCAAATGTAAATGGTTCCCACATCTGGACCTTAAAAGAAACTGGGTAGATTGCATTATTTTGTTTTTTAAATGAGCAGCTTTTATTTTTTTTTTTTTGGAGTAGTTTTAGGTTTACAGAGAAATTGAGCAGAAAGTACAGCAAGTTCCCATAGAGCTCCTCTCCTCCTGCACACAGATGTGCACTGGTGTGGTCCTATCAGCTGTGGTCTGCATGTGTGTGTCCCCCACAAATTCACATGTTGAAATCCTAACCCCAAAGTGATGGTATTAGGAGGTGGGTGTCTTTGGGAGGTGATTAGGTCATGGGATGGAGCCCTCATGAATGGGATTGGTGCCCTTATAAACGAGGCCTCAGAGAGACCCCTTACCTTTCTACCCTGTGAGGACACAGTGAGAAGGCGTCACCTATGAACCAGTAAAGCCAGCCCTCACCAGACACAGGATCTGCTGGCACATTGATCTTGGACTTCCCAGCCTTCAGAATTGTGAGAAATACATTTCTGTTGTTTATAAGCTACCCAATTTGTGGTATCTTGTTATAGCAACACAGAGACAATTTCTTATAATTGATGAAACAATATTAATAAAACTAAAGTCCCTAGGGTTTACTCTCTTTGTTGTATAGACAGAGTTTTTATATCTCAATTCCAAGTACATAGAAGAGAAAATCCAATGGGCATCATTGAGTGGGTGTTTACCACAGCCAGAGGGTGAGACCACAGGGTCGGTTGCTCACTCAGAGGCACTGAGAACAAATTCTGCAAAGCAGGAGTTCCGGCTGTGGCTGTGTAGGTGATGGGCAAGGTGTGTGCTGGGCAGGTATTTCTAAGGGAGATCGATCAACTACAGAAAAATGGACCGAATTATGCACAAAAAAAATGATTGGCAATCTCTCTGCAAGAACATTAGCATATAGAGAGGATGCTATTATCACACTACATTCTATTTCAATGCATTCAAAAGAACTTTTCTCTCCATTACTGTCTGAATGGGTCAACATTATTTCTAAGAGTTAATCAGATTTCCACTTGATGCCCTTCTTAATATCTTTAGAGTTGCCATTTAAAATCAAAGGTTGCCTACCTAAAGGAAAAGACAACTACAACTCCGTGCTCAGATTTAGGGGGTAATGGAGGAGTTAATAAGAGAAACTAGGCATGGTTTGAAATTTGAGTTATCTCACTCCATTCAGTGCTAGAATGACTCAGTAAATCAGGACAGTTTAGGACAAGGCCTCCTATCTTTCTGATCAGATGAGGACACACAGCTGACCCCTGGGATATATTTGCTCTCAGTGGTAGGCAGAAGGATGGACCCCTAAAGATGTCCACATCCTAATCCCCAGTACCCGTGAATATGTTAGGTTATGTGGCAAGGAGGAATTAAGGTTGCCAGTCAGCTGGCCTTAAAATAAGATTCTCCTGGATCACCTGGGCTATCCCTGTAGTCATAAGAGTCCTTAAACATGGAAGAGGGAGGCAGAAGTCAGTGTCAGCATGATGCGGTGAGAGACTTGACTGACCACTGCTAGCCTTGAAGTCGGAAGGAGGCTGTGAGTCAAGCAATGTGGCTGCCTCTAGAAGCTGGAAAAGTCAAACTAACATATTCTCCTGTAGAGCCCTCCAGAAGGAATCCAGCCATGCCAACACCTTGACTTTAGCCCAGTGAGGCTACATCAGACTTCTCATCTCTAAAACTATAAGATAATAAATTTGTATTGTTTTAAGCCACTAAATTTGTGATGCTTTGTTGCAGCAGCAAAAAGAAACTAGCACACACTCCCCAGCATTTTGTTCTTCTTACAGCTGGTTTATTCTTGGGAGTTGAGGATTGAGGTGATAAGATCCCTGTGGACAGGGACACTGCTGGGATCCTCTGTCAGTCCCACAGTCTCCAGTGCTCTGCACACACAAGGTCTTCAAGATATAGGGATCGAGCCCTAACTTCCATCTAAATGCAGATCAACAAGAATTGGGAATGGGGAAAACACTAATTCCATTACTTACCAATTTTTCTGCTTCCCAAAATGTGGGATATCTGAACACTGATATAAAGGGGAAAATGCTCATATTAAAAATTCTCCTTTCCAGGGACTGCTCACCCATTCTGCAGTGTATTGAAATTTAGCAGGCTGAATTATTTGTGACAGCTGGTATGATGAAAATTATTAGTCCCCACCAGCTCCAAACCTTGTAGGTCCCTAGTGATAGAAACTCAGTTCAAAAAAGAGATCGGGCATGGTGGTTCGTAGTGCTGTAATCCCAGCACTTTGGGGAGGCCAAGGTAGGAGGATCACTTGAGGTCAGGAGATCGAGACCAGTCTGAACAACACAGTGAGACCCTGTCTGGATTGCTTGAGTTTGAGGGAGTTTGAGGTTATAGTGAGCTATGATCAAGCCACTGCGCACCGCCTGAGTGAGACCCTGTCTACCCCCCCCCCCAAAAATTCCTGCCTGATGTGACAACTTTGAGCCCAAGGAAAATAATAGCACAGATACATAATAATACATCATAAATTTTTAAAATTATAAAACAAAATAAACCCAAAGGAAACCTAATGTAATGCATAACTCTGAGAGATGAATTAGAGCTATTCTAATCGTAAAGAAAGAAGAAATATTTGGTTTATTTTGAAAGATCTTAATACTCAATGTACTCATCGTTATATTACACAAATTGAAAAGGGCAAAGTCTGGCAAATTTTGTAAAATAAGCTATACAAATTTTGAAGAGTTCCAGGCACCATGGAGTCCATCAGGAAATACCCATAAAAGGACAGTCTGAGAGTTGGATATTACAATTAAGGAGATGCTCCTCTTCCAAGGTATGTTATATTGAACGTGACTATCATTTTGATGAATCTTAAGTCATTTGTGGAATTTTAAGAGTGGTTTCAACTGGGATTTGTAGTTTCTAGACCAGACTTGCACAACTTAAAGAAAGGGGAAGTGCTATCTATAGGTGCTAGACAGAGCAGGCTTACCTGTTTTCCACTACCAAAAATTTCAGGATAAAGCAAAATCTGTGGGATTTTTCAATCTTCCCAGGGCAATCTCAGCTTCAACCAAAGCTTGAACACATAAAAGTTACGATTGGCTACTCAGGAAGTTGACTTTTTATATGCTAAGTGTGGACTCCAGCTGAGCTCCTCTAAATACTTACTTCTGCTCTTGTTGGTTGAGTCGTACCCCTTAAAAAGATATGCTGAAGTCCCAACACCTGGTTCAAATGGATGTGACTTTATTTGGAAATAGGGTCTTTGCAGATGTCATCAAGTTAAGGTGAGGTCATACTGGATTAGGGTGGGCCCTAGTGGCTGGAGTCATGTGAAGGCCCTGTGAAGACACAGGGACAGAGACATACAGGGGAAATGCCATGTGTTGGTGGAAGCAGAGATTGGGGAGACTGAGCACAAGCCAAAGGGCACCAGGAATTGCCAGCAACCACCAGAAGCTGGAAGAGAGGCATGGAACAGATTCTTCCTCAAAGCCCCCAGAATGAACCTACTTTGCCAACATTTTGACTTTGGATTTCTGGCTTCTATAACCTTGAGAGAATACATTTCTGTCGTGTTTAGTCACACAGTTTGGGGTCATTTGTTATGGCGTCCCTAGGAAACTAATATACCTTCTGCTAGGGATTGCTTCAAAATTAGATCACTGTTTTTCACTTGAAGTTGGTTTTCATCTCCAGCAAAGTTCTCAAAAGAAATTATTATTGTTATTACTCTCAGCGAAAGTGGAGCTCTCTTACGTTATTGCTGACAAACCGGGAAGGTCACGGATACACACTTTGTACTTACGCCAAAACACACAGGGTGCGGTTGCTAGAGGGTGCGGTTGCTAGAGCTCCCCCCAAAAAGGGTTAGCCAACTACAAAGACTGATTTTTAGCACACTCCCAAGTCTTCCTGTCTCAGATCACCAGCGCACAATGCATTATAAAGACACATTTTCCACCACCAAAGATTTGTGAAATTATTATATACTCATGGTATGCTATGTATCAAGGAATTATCATCAATATTCACAAAATAGGATTAAGATAGTCACCAAGGCTCAAATTTTTCATTAGAGTATCTGCTATTTAAAATGAAACGAAGTTTACTCCTTTCAAATTTTTTATTTACTCCCACTCTGGTATTGTTAGAACATGGCTTGCATATTTTTCTCGGAAAACACTGGGCTATACCAATCTGTCTGTTCCAAGGATCTTACCTGAAGATGGGGCCTGTAGCCTGTAGGAAAGATAAAAGGAGAGGGATGCATGAGGTTTTGTAAGCTCTTTCGATACCAAATCTGCAAAACTGGAGAGAGGAGAGGGCTCCACCCAGCAACCAGGGAGTCAGGGGCCAGCCCTGCCTTGGAGCGCTGCAGGAGGGTCCATTGATTATGTGACACTTTGAATTTATGTCTCTAAAGAGAACTTCCTCAAAAGGGTTTTCTAACCTCACTGGTGCCAAAGACTGAGCAAAGGCACCTCCGTGGACCCAGATTTGTGCAACAGTGAGTCTGGAGACAGTGCCCAGGTAGATAGCAGAGGCCCCCCAAGTCAGCCTTGACCTCTGTCCTCAGCAGCTGATGCACATTTCCAGTGCTTTGTGGCACATTCCAATATCTCTCATCTTAAAAACAACAACAATTACAATTCTCTTTTGGCCTAACTTTCCTATAGTTAGGAAATGTCTCTCCTCTTTTCAAAAAGATTCTTCTTAAAAGATAAGCCCACGCTCCCTTACCTCTTGTTTACTCCTCAATCCACGGCAATTTGCCTTTCCAAAGAACTCTCAGTCCATCATTCCACAAAAGCCAGCATTGACAAAGCTGCCCTGATGGCCAAACCAAAAGGGCAGTTGTAGTCCTGATCTCACTTGTCTTCTCTGTGGCATTTAATCACTTTCCCCTGGACGATTTCTCCTCGTGTGGCTTCTGAGGCATCACTCCCCGCCACTGTGATGGTCATTCACAACATCCTTTTAAAGTCCCCTGGTGTCTCTCTTTGATACTGTGTCTTATACAATTTAATCCTGACTCTCCTCTCTGAAAACTCTTCCTGGATGTTCTCATCTAAACCTACAGCCTTTATCAAATCTAATTCAACCAACTACATCTCTCCCATTAGCTCCAGACTCAGGTGTCTCTGGCTGTCAGCTGGAATATCCAGCTATCCACAGGAATAGCCAACAGGCAACATGAAAATCATCATGCTTAAAACTACTGTCCTCTCTCTCCCATTCCTACCTGATCCTTTCTTTTCCTGTGAGTCCTAACTTAGGAACTGCTCCGGGTATGGGGTAAGGCAATGAATGAAATAGCCACGGCTCCTACCTTTATGGAGTTTTATTCTAGTTGTCCGGGGTGGGGGTGAGCAGGGAGATGGATAATACATAAACAAACTATTAAACATTATAAAACATCAGGTGGAGAAACTGCTGGGGATAAACAAGGAGGAGGGTGAGCAGATCGAGAGTGATAGAGAGGTATTTTTGTCTTTAGACCACTCAAGTGCAGTAGTGAGAAGGGGAAAGTAGTGAGAGGTATGTTTGACATGGGTGGTCAAGGGGGGTCCTCACTGACGAGGGGATATTGGAACAGAGAGCTGAAGCCAGCGAGGATGGAGCCAGGTGAGGACCTGGGAGGATTGTTCCAGGCAGAGGATGACACTCCTGCAGAGTCCCTGAGGTGAGAGCATGTCAGGTTGGTTTGACTTGGAACAGCAAGGGGCTCTGGGTGGTTGGGACAGAGTAGGCAAGGGAACAGGTAGGAGAGGTTAGAGAAGTAGCATGAAGACTCGTGATGCAGCCCCTCCTCCGCTGTAGCAGGGACTTTCGATTTCGATCTCATTGACATCAGAAGCCACTGCAGATATGATCTGACTTACTCTTTAAAACTATTATTCTGCCTGCCACATGAAGAAGAGGCTGCCAGTAATGTATCAGTAGGGGTCCAGGCAGGAAATAGAAACCACCCAAGGTATTTCAGGGCAACCCTGATTGGAGTTAAAAAGGGAAGGAGTCTTCTCCTTCCCCCTACTTTCCAATCACCCTCTCGTGTCTCATCGTCAGAGCTGGCAAGAAGCTGGGGGGCAAAGGAGAAATGCAGTTTGCACAGAGCAGGATCCAGAGAGCAGTTTGGGATCACATAGGGATGAAATAAATCAGAGTCAAGGAAAAATCCACTAACACTGGCAACAGAAAGAAATGTGGAGACAGGTAACTGTTAGCGTTGATTCAACTATTTGCTGGTGTCAAGGGAGGCATCTTCGACGTTCTCTGGGCTGCTACAACTCCAGGCATCACGTTCAAACCACCTGGAAGGACGAAGGGCAGCACCAGCTCCCAGAAACCCTTAATTGTAATTCTGCTGACCTCTCATTGGCCACAACATTGTCAAATGGCCACCTCCAGCTGCAAAGAAGACTGGGGAGGCAAGCGCTAGTTTTTCCTGCTTCTCTAGTAGGCGTTGGCAAGGGAGAAGGGGGTGGCATATTGGTGTTGAGCTAGACAGCAGTGGCCAGTATACGATCAATTTTGAATCTATCTGGATGAGAGTAGCGGACGTTGCAAAGGACTCAATGAGCAAGGTTATTAAAAGATGCTCCTTAAGTTAAAAGAAGCTTCTACTAGGCTCTGCCCAATGCAGTAGACAGTAGCAGTTACATGTGGCTACCAAAAAATTGAAATGAGGTGAAACTGAACCAAGGTGTGCTATGTATATAAAGTATACACCAGATGCCAAACTCATATTGTGAAGAAAAAGCACTGAAAGTATCTAGCCAATAATTTGTTATGTTGATAACACATTGAAATGATGATATTTTGGATATATGAAACAAATTTATTTTCAGCTGTTTCTTTTAATTTTGTTTAATATGGGGTTAAAGAATTTAAAATTATATATGCAGCTCATATTATATTTCTAACAGATTGTGTTCCACTAGATTGTTGGATGACCCTTTCTTTCCCTAAAAAAAGTCCCCGTCACCTGCCTCTCAGCCAACTTTCACTTTCTTGAGGATGCTAGTTGTCATGGTTTTCTAAGTCTGGGCAGATCCTACCAGAAGGGCATCTCCTGTGGTCTGATAGCTCAAAAAAGTATCTTCTGATGATGGGTTGAAAAATAACCCAAATTCTTCTCCCAAGAAACCTTCCATGACCATTATGTATTAATATATTCCAACCTAAGGTAGATAAGAACAAGTATAAAAATGATTAAGTAAAGGAAGAGATTCAAGCTAGGCACTAAATTATTCAACATCAGTAGCACCCCAAGGCGATCAAATGAAACAATTGGCTGGAGTGGAAACCCAATTTAAATTAATCCTTTACTTAATCCTTAACCTTTTTATCATTGGAGGTAAGGAATCATAAAATACTAATTTTGCCACAGCCTTCTTCACATCTTTACATTAAAAATTTCTTCAGTGGCTCTGGTGAAAAAATGAATGAGTTGGAATATGAATTCTACAGCCAATCTGTGGCAGGCAGAATAATGCCTCCACCTCCCAAAGGTGTGTATGCCCTAATCCCCAGAACCTGTTAATATGTTACCTGAATATGGCAAAGTGACTTTATCGGTGCGATTATGTCAATGGCCTGAGATGGGGAGATTACCCTGTATTATGCAGGAAGGCCCACTTCCTGCAGAGCTGCAGGAAGGAAGGTCTGACCTGCTGACATCTTGACTGTAGCCCAGTGTGACTCATGTCACCCTTCTAACCTATAGAATTGTAAAATAATAGAGCTGTGTTGTTTTAGTTCTCTAAGTTTGTGGTAAGCGTGTTCCAGCAGCAAGAGAAAGGTAATACACAACCCAAAGAGATAAACATTAAAGCAAGAACAAAAATGTTGATTTTTGAGAATGTTGTTATCCATAAAACTTTTTACCATTACCTCAAAGCTTAGGAGAAATGAGTCTAACATGATGGTTTCCTTTGTCCATTGTCCCTTCCCCACATGAAGACACAGAAGTGCTCCCAATAACATCTCCCAGAGGATTAAAAACAAATTTCCCTCTTGCATTGTCCACTCTTTTCAAATACTATATAGCACTAAGCATAGAGGAAGAAAAATCTGTTTTTATTTTTATGTTTCTATCCTATTTTTATTAGCTTGTAGTTTGGGTTCTTTTGCCTTAAAATTTTTCTTAGTTTCTTGCTCAGATTGCAGCATTCTATCCATCCCCCTCAACTGTAGTGTGCTTAAACTACCATGCCTTGCTCAACATCTTTTGTCTGTATAAAGAAATATGTTCATGCAAGAGAATTTTGCTGTCAGCCATAGAAAAAAAAATACAACTTCTATCCACTTTGTGTTTAGACTAGATGAAGTTGAACAAAGTCATAAATAATGAAATCCTGCCAGCTTTATAAGCAAGAGTTTATTTGAAAATTCAGCACTGTGCTGACAATACAAATCACAGAGAACTAGAAAAACATAATCAGGGAAAAAAATGGTAAGAGAGATATCCATTTGTTACCGGTGTTTCCTTCAAGATTCAGCTTTCAGATCTGCAGGAAGACTGAAGAATCCTTAGGGTATATCTAAGGATATGATGACTTTGATGTAACCAAAGTCCTTAAGTCTTCCTGCCATTAATGGGTCCAGATCAAATAACTCAAACCTCCATGCACATAAACGTGGGGATTCCAGAGCACACTCACCTATAATTCTGAGGAGTCCCAGACCAAATTACTGCTCCAATCCTCTCTTCCATCATTTTGGGCCCTCGGACTCTACCTCCTGGGGTTGCTTTAGATCTCTCCAATCTGCCTCGTTCTTGTCCTTCAGAACATGACCCACTGACATAAGTCTATTGTGTATGAAGGGCCAGGATAAAACTGAAAATTTGCAACAGACAGAATCAGACAGCACTGATGCTGAAGTTGATGCACCATTCTCTGCCCCAGGGAATCTCTCTCTGGCCATCTCTTCTCTAGCGTTTCATTCTTTCATCCTGCCACTTCAGTCTGTTCCTGCGCGGTCTTCTCTAAGTGGCAGGAATCTTAAACCTACTCCTTCTGGAGCGTGGGCAAAGAAAACCCACATAGCACTTTCCCTCTTAGATCATTTTCCCCATTCCCAGGGAGGGCACGGTTTTAGTTCATTGTGAAGAACAGTTTAGGTCCCTTTGTTACTTCCTCTCTAATCCAGACTGGGTCCAGGTCTTTTAGTCTTATAACCAAAGGGCTCCGTAGGTAGTTTTCCTAAATGAAAACATAAAATTTTCCATGAGGTGAATCCTGCTATCCCTACAGGATAGAAATGTGGCTAGTTAGTTGAGGTTTTTCTTTAATAATAATATTTTATTTCCCAGTATAGATTTCTTCATCCTTTTTTGTTGTTGTTATGTAAACCCACAAATAGTTGCATTAACATTTTGTTGGTTTTAACAAAATGCTATTGCAGCACATTGGAAAGGGGCCCAGCCCATCCAGGATAAGTATGAAAGTCCTTTTAAGAGGCGAAAGCGTTGGGTCAGTTACTGAATGTGTGTTATGGCCCAGGGTGATGCCAAAAAGGTAACTTACGCGGTGGCTCACGCCTGTAATCCTAGCACTCTGGGAGGCTGAGGCCGGAGGATCGCTCAAGGTCAGGAGTTCAAAACCAGCCTGAGCAAGAGTGAGACTCTGTCTCTACTATAAATAGAAAGAAATTAATTGGCCAACTAAAAATATATAGAAAAAATTAGCCGGGCATGGTGGCTCATGCCTGTAGTCCCAGCTTCTCAGGAGGCTGAGACAGGAGGATTGCTTAAGCCCAGGAGTTTGAGGTTGCTGTGAGCTAGGCTGACGCCACGGCACTCTAGCCTGGACAACAGAGTGAGACTCTGTCTCAAAAAAAAAAAAAAGGTAACTTACAATGAAATTTTCCTCCACTCCAGCATCACATGAATAGAAATGGCAACTTCTAAGTGATAGCAAGAATTTTTTAATTTCCTTTTACAGTTTAGGTTGATTTTCTGAAAGTGTATGTAGTCAAGAGATCACTGTATTAGAATAATCTGTGTTTGTTAGAAAAGTACATTCCTGTCCAGGGGACTCCCTTGCCCAAATAAACCCGAATCTTTGGGGGCATCCAGGAATGTGCATTTTTGTAGCTCCACTGTGACTTTTGTGGTCAGAAAGGTTTAAAAATCATATCCAGAACAAAGTAGCTTTAGTATATATGTGAAACCATTGAGCATTCTAGTAAACACATGGTATCTTTGTATTTGTATCTCTCCAGAGTGAAAAGTAGGAGTCAAAATAAAGAATAATTTTACAGTGGAAAACCTAACATTTCTTCATACAGGTGATCAAGGTTAACATCAACAATAATAAATGATGTTAATAGTATGTACCTTGATATGATACGATAAAAATGGCACTTAACCTCTGTTGTCTTCCCTACTCTACCCATGAGAAAAACATCAGACAAATCCCAATTGAGGACCATTCTACAAAATATCTGACTGGTCCTTCTCAAAACTGTCAAGGTCACCAAAAATAAGGAAAATTTGGAAACTGTCACAGACAAGAGGAGCCTAAGGAGACATGATGACTGAATGCAACGTGGTTTCCTAGGTGGGACCCTGGAACAGCAAAAAAGCCATAAGATAAAAACTAAATAAACCTAAATAAAGTATGGAATTTAGTCAATAATAATATATTAACATGAGCTCAATTGTGGCAAATGTACCATATTAATGTAAAATGCCAATAAAAGGGAAGCTGGGTATGAAACATGTGGGAACTCTCTGGACCACCTTCATGACTATTCTGTAAATCTAAACCTATTCTAAAACACAAAATGTATTTTAAAAATTATTTAAAATGGAAGTCGAGACAGAATAAGCCTGATCTATGCTGACGTTCTTGGCATTCCCTCTAAAAGCCGACTACCTAGTCCATCAATCAAAACTCCATTCCTCATGAGTTAATATCATTAAAGTGAGAAAACTGATCTAACTCTTGACATCAAGGTGTATGTGACCAATAGGCTGAATTCTTCTATACCTTTCACACACAAGGCTCCTGGCGTTGTATGATTCCAGAGGGTTCTATTCACACAAAGCTTGCTAGACCAAGCTCTTACTGGCTTGCTTGAAGGAACCTGTTGTAAAAGTTACAAGAACTTTTAAAGTTGGTTGTTATGTGGTTTGGAAATTTGTCCCTTCCAAATCTCATGTTGAAATTTGATCCCTAGTTTTGGAGGTGAGACGTGTTTGGGTCATGGAGCTGGAGCCCTGATGAATGGCTTGGTGCTGCCTTTGTGGTAATGAGTGAGTTGTCACTCTATTACTTTCTGCAAGATCTGATCATTAAGAACAACCTGGCACCTCCTTCCTGTCTCTCTTGCGTCCTTCCCCTTGCCATGTGATACTTGCTTCTCTTCACCTTTCACGATGAAGTGGAAGCTTCCTGAGGCTCTCACCAAAAGCAGGTGCTGATGCCATGCTTCATGTACAGCCTGCAGAACCATGAGCCAAATAAACCTCTTTTCTTTATAAATTACCCAGGCTCTGCCATTCCTTTATAGCAATGTGAACAGATTCAGACAGTTGTTAAATGATCAGTAGCTTTAAATCAGCAGGGTGGGAGTATTTAGACCTCAAAAACTGACAAACACTACAAATCAGGGCTCCCCCTCCACCCCCTGCCCAGAGCCAGTTCACCAGCACACCACTATGCCTGATTTCATAAATGTTATTACAGATCTCACACCCTGCTCTCCTTCTCTGTTCCTGTAAAGCCCTGTAAGGTTTTCCTCCAAAAGGTAGAGGATTGGGGTTTTTGGTCCTTAAAGACTGAGCTCCATTGTCTTTGTCAAGTTTTTATGGTTTCAAGAAACTGAGTCCTGGGCATGGAAGTTCAAAAAGATAAAAGCTGGGATACTAGCTGAAAAGATGCAGAGAATCTCAGATAAACCAAGGCAGGAAGGAAGCAGTCTAGTGCTAGGGCACAGTGGAAACCCAACAGATCTCTGCCACTCAGAGTCACATGACCGGTTGGTGTGTGTTACAGTCAGCCACAGGCTTGGTGAGGCGACCCCTCACTTTACAGGGGGAGGCTGGGAAAGGTTCACAAAGGCTGGCACAGTGAAATATGGCCAGCACATCTACCTATCAGATACACACCTGTGGTCTTTCCCTACAGGGTCTGGGTGGAAATAGATGCCCTATTTTGATTTTATTTTTTGCAATGAAACTCACAAGACAAGTCAAAAAAACTGAGTTCTTTCTTGAGTGACAGGAGACGTGAAGAAGGAACCATCAAATTATATAATTTTCCTGAACACGTTAGGAAGGGTTAGAAACCAGAGGGATTTCGTTTCAACAATTATATAGCCCCTAGTATGTGACAGGCATTAGGGTTGGACAATGATGATAAAGTATATTGAGGATCAATCTAGGAACTTATTTAATAAAAATCATGCTCTAATTGGAAGTAAAGATTACGAATAGCAGAGTTCATAGAATGCCATAGATCAAGTGCTGGGGCCTCAAATAAGCCAGACTAAGTTCACAAGTTACCCTGCAGATGGTTCTTCTTGTCCCATTCTTGTCCTTTGTCTGTCCAGAGGAGCCATCTCCCACTTAGGTGAACACTGGAAGCATCATCTCTTTCAAAGACAGCAAGTGGAGGGCAGAGAGAAGCGTAGCCCCTGATTTCACTTTTAAGACAGATGCATTTCTGACTCCCTAAATTGAGGGTCTAAAAACATCCCCTACAAAGATTGTTACAAACGGTGGCTAGATTTTCTAGTGGTATTCCTATCCAATTACCCTTCATGGATAGTAAGATTAATTGGATTCTGTGGTCTGGTTATGGAAACTAATGCCTAACATTGTCTCTCTGGGAAAATGCAACTTGAGTGAAACCACCAGATTGCAGTTGGGCTTTTTGAAACCCAGTTGGCAGAACTAGGTCTGTTGAGCAGGGTGCAAGCCCAAACTCTGATCTGCCCTTCCCCACCTGGCAAATATTAATACATCAGCAATTCAAGAGAATCAGGAAGTTAACTCTGAGAAGGGGATCGTAAGTTACTGTAGCAAGTTAATTGAATTATTGACTGGATATGAACCCATGAATATATTTCTGTTTTTATTTTCATTCTTCAGTTAAGGAATAAAAGAAATTTTGGAGAGCATCGCTGTGAAAATTATGGATTTACTGTCCAGCGTTTCAGTGTCTAACACTCCAAAAATAGCGTTCTAAGCAACTTTCATTGATGAAAACAGCTAATGTGGAAATAAACTTTCACTGCCTAAGCTGTAGTGGTTACAAGACATTGCTGCTGTCCCTCTCAGACCTGCTGAGCTCGTTTTGTGTTTGAGTTATGAACATAAGCAGCTAGCTGCTCCTAATCCCTGAATTACAGAGTTTAAGGAAATGAAAAGCAAACAGGACAAGAGGACAAGGCAAAATCAGTTCCTCTCTGCGTTTATTCAATTGCTATTAAGTCACTCACAAATTTCACTGAGCATCCACTATTTTTCCAAGCATTAATAGCTTGGTGTGGGAGATATACTGGTACACAAAAAAGGTATGTTCCCTGTTAAAGGCCTAAAGAAGAAGTAACAGCTAACATTTACATAGTGTTACCAGTTTAAAGGCTGTTCTGAGCATGTTCTTATACTAAACTCATGTAATTAGCTCTATCAAGTTGGTACTGTTATTATTCCCATTTTAGAGATGAAAAAACTGAGATATAGGGTAAAATGACACTCACTAAGTGAATATATAATTCATCTATTTAGCTCATCTATAAGGAACTCATAGAGAGTTCCTTAAGAACAGTTCTGTGGCGAAGGGAAGATCCAAAATATGTATTAATATGCAGATGGCTTTAGTCCTCAAAAAACAGTGGCTAAAGATAGAGGAATTGTGACCCCAAACATACAATGTTAAAACAGCATTCTGCAGCTCATTCTGCCATCACCTGGTCATGAACTGTAATAAGTCTTGGTCTCCCATCTTCCTGCCTTTTGGAAAAACATTTCCTACGCAACGCATGTCTGAATGAAGTTTCAGCCATTTTCAGAGATATTATTATAAATCATGTTCTCTGAGGAAAATGAAGTTCATATCATCGGAGATATCAACCAAAATGTTTGAGTTTTATCCTTTAATAATAATGGATGGGTACATCTCCACCTGGTAACCCAATGGCATGCACATGTTAAGTGAAGCAAGAATTCTAGTCTTGGCTGGGTGCAGTGGCTCACACCTATAATGCTAGCACTTTGGAGGCCGAGGTGGGAGGATAGCTTGAGGCCAGGAGTTATAGACCAGCCTGAGCAAGAGGGAGACCCCATCTCTACAAAAAATAGAAAAATTAGCTGGGTGTGGTGGTGTTCACCTGTAGTCCCAGCTACTCCGGAGGCTGAGGCAGGAGACTCGTTTGAGCCCAGGAGTTCAAGGTCATACTGAGCTGTGATGATGCCACCGCATTCTAGCCCAGGCACCAGAGTGAGACCCTGTCTTAAAAAAAAAAAAAAAAGTTCTGGCCATGCAGGACACAATTTTTTTGCCATTAGAGTTCATTGGTACTTTGCTCTCCTCAGCACTGTGCTCACACCAACCAAGTGCGCTGGACCAGCTCACAGGCTAATGGTTTTAATGGAAGAATCTACCTCACTGAAGAAAAGTATATATCATTAGTTTATAACTAATAAACATTTTGCTGTGGTTTTTATGGTTTCAGAAAACGAAAGCAACAGACATGTTCAAAATAGGGAACGGGCTAATTAAATTAGGACCCAAGTATCTTGGAAAGTATCATTTGTCAGATAATTGAAGTATTTAAAAAGCTCATCAAATAAATTGAAGTTTAAATTGTTTAAAGTAATTTGTTTGTAAATGAAACCAAGAATAAAACCCCCTTGTATTCGTTTCTAGGGCTGCCATAAGAAATTAACACAAACTGAGTGGCTTAAAACAACAGAAATTTCTCTGTTTTCCGTTTCTGGAGGCCAGAGTCTGAAATAAAAGGTGTCAGCATGGGCAGTGCTCCCTCTGGCGATTCTTGAGAAAAATGCTTCCTGGACCCTTTCGGCGTCTGGTGGCTCCTGGCATTCCTTGGCTTGTGGCAGCATTAACTCTAATCTCTGCCTGTCTTCACATGGCTCTACTCTGTGTCTCTTCTTTAATGAAGCTAATAAAGGCACTCTTACTGGAGTTAGAGCCACCTTAAGCCAGTACGATCTCATCTGGTATTTACCTGAATTACATCAGCAATGACCCCGTTTCCACATAAGGTCTTATTCTGAGGTTCTGGGTAGACATCCATTTTCGGGGAATACTGTTCAGTCTACTACACTCCTTTAAGAGTGTCTGTTAAAATTTGCTAGATTTATAAGTAGAATAAGATTTGTCATCTAAAGACGAGTACGAAGTAGGGCTTTGAACTTTTTTTTTTCTTTTTAACAAACTGCTTATTAATTTGAAAGCCAAGGTAACCTCTGAATAATCTATTCTGCATGCAAGACACTCTCAAGGTCACCAAACAACTCATACGAATGCAAAAGAGTCCCTTTATTAAAAAGGCTCAGGCAAGTAGACTTTCCTTCTTCTTAGTCTGCTGTAACATTTCTTTTTGAAGAGAGAGGAGTTTTTGCCTGACATTCACCTAGACTGACTAAGAAGTTCTGAGCAAAATGAACACCTGTCATGATAAAGCAGCTTAAGAATAAGATTCTGTATCAAAGGCCAGAAAAATATCCAAAACACTGAGATGAAACAGCCCCAGAGAACACAGCTGCAAAGACACAGTCTCGTGCAGAGCCAAAAATATTCTTTAGCCTATTAAAGGAAAATGGACCACAACAAAAACATAATTTGTTGGTTTTTGCTATTTTTAGAGCCTCCAGGGAGCAGAATTATGAGACAGAAATGACTTTCAGATCAAAACATCTTGGCTAACCCCAATGTTATCTCCCAAAAGTCAAATGATCCTACCTAGAGATGAACTCCTCCAGACTTCTGGGGTAATGGCTTTTCCTACATTGCCAGCCTGCTGAGGGGGTTCCAGGCAGGAGGCTGCGGGTCTGACGGCTGCCCACTGAGAACATTCCAGATTGTCATTCCTTCCTAGAGGCAACCTGCAGCAAGACCCTGCTAGAAACAGTGTGCAATATGTCTGCCTCCAGGCGCTGGGCTGCAACAGGACCAGCAAGGTAAAGAGGAAGCTTCTGGCAAAAAGGGAGATTAGACGTGGCACAGAAGCTCCACTCAGCTTAGCTGGGCAAATAGCCAAGAAGCAAAGGCAACAGCAGCAACAATCCCTGGAGGCTGGTTTTCCAAGGGAAATCCACATAAGACAGTATTCGACCTCCAGAAGTAGGCTTCTTTTTCAACATTCCCTGTACGTGGCTTTTCAAATGTACGTCTTTTTCAGCCAATTATGGTACTTCTCTAGTAATATCCTCAGTCTTTAAGGAGACTGAAGGGCCAATTTCTTAATTCCTTAAGTACCAAGTTATCTCTTTACCAAACAGCCCCCAAATCGAATAACAAACAGCCTCGAGTTCACTCTCCTCCAAAGAGGTTGAAGCACTTTGTATCAGCCTCCAGATTGAGGATGGGAGGAAGGAGGAAATACAGAACACAGAAACGTTAACTGGTATAATAATGGGGAGAATTTTCTAGGCACAGAAGAAAAAAAAAGATGTAAGATGCCATAAACAAATTGAGAGGCCAGTAACAGACTAAAAAGATGTTTTCAAATAATAAAACAAAGAATAACAGAATCAGTTAACAGCCTTAGTGCATAAAGAGCTTGAAAACAAATGAGGAGATATTCATGAGCCATTACAAATTGTCAAAGAACCCGAACAGGCATTTCCCAAAACATAACAAATGACCAAAAAGATGTGAATCAGTTTTCAACATTATCAATTATAGAAGACATCCACAGCAGAAGCCATTTCTGGCTATTCACAGGCACAGAATTAACGTGTTCTAGCACTTGCTAAGCACTATTAGATGGCACTATTCTAAGTACTTTAATCTGCCAGCCACTTACTCCTTTGCAACAACTCATCATTAGTGGGTAACTATTATTGTTCCCATTTTACAGATGAAGAGACTAAAGCATAAAAATTTAAGTAATTTAGCCGATGTCACGTGGCTAGTAATGGGCAGAGCCAACCACTAAACCCGATAGATGGGCTTTATGCCCCGGCTCTTGGCTACTGGGCTTTACTGCCTCTCTGAAACTGCAGAGTGCCGCGAAACTCCCTCTCACACATTGCTGGTGGGCAGGCAAAGTGGTACAATTGGTATCATTGGTACAATTGGTATGTGGGACAGTGACTTGCATGAGAGTTCTAGAATATCTTTGTACTGGATGAAAATTTTTTTAAAGGGGGGGTGGTGAAGGCCTTGGTGACAATGAATAGCACACACGTGGAACAGACCCTGCCAGCCGCTATGGCAGGAGGAGTGAACAGAAAGAAGGGTGCCTGCCTAGAGTTAGGTTGCTAGCAAAGCCAGAACTGCAGGAGCAAGGAAAAAATGAAGGCATGAATAACATGTAACCGAGGGCGTCACATTCGGTGGCTTTATCTTCTCAGTCACACTGGAAGCATAGTAACTGGCAGATGCAAGTCGTAGGGAGGGCGAGAGAGGGGATGCCTGGCATGACCACAGCATAGGCCTTGGTGGGGAATCAGAACAGATGAATCAAAAACGCTTCTGAGAAGCAGAAAGATCAACTTCAAACCAGACAACGGGAATTTCCAACAGACTCGAATTTGGTGGTCAGTTATGTTGGCCTTTGTGTCACTCCGGACTCAGAAGTTGGATTGAAGACAGAGGCAGAGATCTGAGGTTTGAAGCTGATGGGAAGTCAAGGGAAAAAGAGAGAAAAAAGACCTGAGAATTACTGAGAACATCGGCATCATGCTGAAATAGTACAGCATGATTCAGGGTCAAGGAAAATAGTACCCAAAAGACCGTACACAAAACGCTACAGTTTCACATTTGTGAATAGCTTCAGTGAGAGTTCTTCAAGCACCTCACTAAAAACTTCAGGGAACAAATCAATATTCTTGCAGAAAACCAAGCATTTAGAAGATGAAAATGGAAGGAAATTTCATACCAGGTGTCTTTTGCTGCCTTTATTAGAATCTAGAAAACTGGCTTTCACTTGCTTGACCGAGAAAGAGCATTGCCTGCTTCCTCCGATGCTAACTGTGGATCTAGCTCCCGACACAACTAAGATACAGAACACTTCCTCCACCCCAGTCTTCTGTCCCTTTGCAGTCAATTTTTTGTTCCCTCCTTGATCAGTTTCCCACCTTTATAGATTAGTTTGGTCTGTTCTAGAATTTCAGATAAATGAGATCATATAGTTAAGTACTTTTTTGTTCTGGCTCCTTTCACTAAGAATAATATTTTAAAAATTCACCCTTGTCGTGTTTATCAATAGTTCATTCTGTTCTCCAAGCTTTGGATTGTTAAACAAAAATAAATAGTTCATTCCAGCTGGGTGCGGTGGCTCACACCTGTAATCCCAGCACTTTGGGAAGAAGAGGATCACTGGAGACCAGGAGTCTGAGACCAGCCTGGGCAACATAGTGAGACTCTGTCTCTACAAAAAATAAAAACATTAGCTGGGTGCAGTGGTGTGCACCTGTAGTCCCAGCTACTTGGGAGGCTGAGACGGGAGGATCACTTGAGCTCAGGAGTTTGAGGTTGCAGTGAGTTGTAATTATGCTACCACACTCCAACCTGGGCAACAGAGTGAGACCTTGTCTCTAAAAAAAAAGTTCATTCCTCTATTGCTAAAAAGTATTTCATTGTAGGAAAAACACAATTTGTTTATCCATTTTACTTGTTGATGGGCCTTTTCCAGTTTAGGGGTGTGAGTTAAGTTGATTTGAGACTCGTATTTGACACCATTTAATACCTGTCAGGGGAGGCTTTGAGGCTTTGTCTCTTGAGGTCTCTCTCAAGAGACAAAATAGTTCCACTTGAGAGAGTTTGTATCAGTCAGGGTTCTCCCAAGAAACAGAACCAATAGGATATAAATAGATATATAAGAAGGGATTTGTTATAGGAATTGGACACAATTATAGAGGTGTTAGGTAGATAGTAAGGGACCTCCAGCTCTCCTAGGGACAAAAGCAGGCACCTGCCTTGGTGCTGCCCCACCTTGATCCTGGCCCAAGCAATTGTCACACCTGGGAAAAGAGGAACACCCTGCCAATCTGCAAAGAATGTAAGGAATTCCCCAGCCAAGGGCCAGACAGCCCAGGCACAATAGGGTCTGGAAAATGATCTAGAGTAACCTAAGGCTAATTATCATGGCATTAACTGTCCATCAAAGTGGTTCAATGGTGACATTTGAACCATGAGGCAGGCCCAATCCAGACACTATAAAAGAGGACCCCAGACCATAATCAGGGCCTCTTGTTATGACAGGTGGCCCGTTCCTCGTCTGTGGCAAATGTATCTTGCTCTTACTCTGTAAACCTATCTTGCTCTTCTTCAATAAACTTCATTCTACGCTTACCTTGCTTTCGGTGTACCTTGTCATTCTTCAGCCAAGAGTACATGAAGAACCGAGAACAAACTGCCGACCCGACAGAGGCAGAGAAGTCCCGCAATCTACCATGAGCAAACTGGAGACCCAGGAAAGCTGGTGGTGTAATTCAGTCTGAGACTGAAGTCTGAGAACCAGGGCCCCTGCCCGTGTAAATCCTGGAGTCCTAAGGCCTGAGAACCAGAAGTTCCAATGTCTAGGGCAGGAGAAGATGAATGTCCCAGCTCAAGAAGAGAGAGCAAATTCACCCTTCCTCCACCTTTTTGTTCCATCCTTGCCCTGAAAAGATTAGGTGGTGCCCACCCACATTGGTGAAGGCGGATCTTCTTCACCCAGTCTACTGATTCAAATGCTAATCCCTTCCAAAGACACTCACAGACACACCCAGAAATAATGTTTCTGGGCATCTCCTAACCCAGTCAAGATGACACCTAAAATTAACCACAAGGTTGAAGAGAAAAGAGTGTTCACAAGGGAGAGCCAAATTTTAGGTGAATTCAGGAATTGAAAGAAATACTTAGCAAATAAACTGAATGTATGAGGGTCTGCTGATGGTAGCCCTGAAGGCCAGCATGAAAAATACAAGTATGGGCAGTGGTGAGGGGTGTAGAGGATCAAGTTAGACTCATGGGGGAGTGTTCTGAACAGTGTGGGTCATGATTAGGGTGACAAAATATGACCAGTTTTCCCAAGACTGTTCCAGGTGATACCTGTCATCCTGACATGCAGCTCAGTATACGTCCAGGTTCAGACAATAGATTACGTCATCTCGCTAGACATAAAGGCTGACTGAAGAAGCTTGTTCTCCTGGCAGCAACTGAGCAAGCAAGGATCTGATGTGGTGGGATTAGTCCTAAGACCCTATCTGTTCTAGCTCCGTGTGGTCAGGGTCACTCCTCCCCCGCAGTGCTAGGAGCTGGTGCCTGGGATGGTGTTTTCTCAAGCAATGAGTACACTGGGGGTGAAGAATGCTCAACTTTCCACCCAGAAATTCCACAATGGAGAATTTCTCCCTAAGAAGATCATCAATACTGCAGACAGAGATTATTTACCAAAAAAATTATTGTTCCAATATTGTTTACAACAAGCCAGACTCCCCAGGATAAATCAGAGAATAATTAACCATTGTTAACTGAAAAACCTCTGCTTCTCTCTGGGTTTAAAAAAACCAAACTACACAGAATTATCCATGAGTAAAATGGATACGTCTCCAATAACCTACCTGCAACTCTCAGCATCTGCCATTTTGACCTTTGATTTGAGACTCATATTTGACAGCTTTTAATACCTGTCAGGAGAGGCTTTGATAATATCAGTGGATTTAAAGGAGTATCACTTTTTGAGGTTTTCTATTTTTCTTGAGCTAATTTTGTTAATAATGTTCTTCTAGATACTTACAAACGTTGCATAATTTTTCAAATTAATTGGTATAAAATTTGCTCAAAATACTCATGATTTCTAAATTTCTTATATTTTTATTTATTCTTTTACTTAATCCAGCTCTAGTTTTTTGACCTTTTTACTTCTTATTTTTATCTCATTCATTTCTATTTCTCTCTTTAGTTCTGTCCTTTATACTTACCTTAAGTGCATTTTATTTATCTAGCTCTTGAGACAACGTCTTTTCTTTTCCATCTTTCTTGTTTTTTTTTTTAAACGAATGCATTTAAGGTTATAAATTTACTTCTAAATGCAGATCTTTGAATCCTGTAAGTTTTGATATGCCATACTTTCATTATCATTCAGTTCTAAGTATTTTATGGAAATAGTTTTAGAGTAAAATTTTAGGCTTACAACCATATGAATATTTTAAACATGATTTCATAGTTGATTTCTCATTTAATTGAATTATGATGAAAGCACACTGTATCATATTTGCTATTTGACATTTGCTGAAACTTCCTTAAAGATACAATGTGTGGTTAATTTTCAAAATGTCCTGTATACTTTTTGTAAATGCACTGTAAAAATGTATAATATCTATTTGTTAGAGGCAGAGTTCTACATAGGCATTATTAATAGATAAAGCTAGTTTACTTTCTGTCTCTTCTGATCCTTACTAATTTTTGGTCTAATTTATGGGATAGAGATATATTGAAATCTTACCACTATGAAGTTCTGCCCATCTACTCTGGCAATTCTATCAGAGTTTGCTTTATACAATTCTGGGTTTCGTTATGGGTATATTTAGATCCATAATCATATTTTTTTCCGTGGATTGGTCCCTCAATTAATATGGATTGATCTTTTTTAATCTCTATTAATTCTCTTTTGTCTTATATTTGATTATATATGAGTTGATATTACTATACTTCTTTCTTTCGGTGGATATTTGAGTGGTATATCTTTTCTCCACCCCCCTTCTTTATAACTCTTTAGAAATAACAATGTATTCACAGAAACTTGCAACAACAAAAAATGTACAGAGTGGCTCTGTGCACCGTTCTCCCATGTTCCCTCAATATTCGTACCTTGTGTAAATAAAAATCCCTTTAATTTAAAATGTCTAACATAAGCCCCTTGTAAACAAAATACAGCTAGATTTTATTTTGTTATTATCTGATGATTTCAGCCTTTTTCAAAGAAGAATTTAATCTGTTTTAGCTTTAGAGTGGTTATTTATGTAGCTGGAATTATTTCTATTTTCTTTCTTTTTTAAAATCTCAATAGATTTAGGGGGTACAAGTGGTACATGGATGAATTGTGTAGTAGTGAAGTCAGGGCTTTTAGTGTACCTGTCACCCAAATATTATGTTATTTTCTTTCTTTGCTTTTTTCCCTTCCCCATACTTTTTATTTGTTTCCTTATTTCTTTCTTCATGCCTTTTCATTTTCTTTTTGCTTACAGGTATAATTTTATTTTTATGATCCATATTATTCTCACCAAAATATTTTATCTATTTTTATATTTGCAGTATTTTTTTTGTATCCCAGTGCCTTTCCTCTGGGTCCAGTTTTCTTTCTAGCCTGGGAAATAGTGAAACCCCATCTCTATAAAAAACTTTTTAAAAAATTAGCCTGGTGTGGTGGTACACACCTGTATTCCCAGCTACTGGGGAGGCGGAGGCAGGCGGATTGTTGGAGAAGGCAGTGAGTTCTGATGACGCCACTGCACTCTAGTCTGGGCAAAAGAGCAAGACCCTGTCTCAAAAACAATAAAAAAAAACACCAAACATTTTTTATTCCTGTTGAAGTACATCCTTTAATAGATTTTCTGTTGTTATTGTTGTTTTTAACTGAAAAGATGTGTGCGACCAACTCTTAGTGTTAATAGATCCCTCATTCTCTGGGTGTAAAACTCTAGGCTGATAATTATTTGCCCTTAGGACATTTAAGGTACTAGTCCATTGTTTCTATGCATCTATCTTTGCTGATAATAACTCTTCTGTCATTAACATGGTAATCTGTCTTCCTAGTAACTTTTACATTTTCTTAGAGAGTTTTACAATATATTGCTTTGGTTTATTTTTATTCATTTTCTTTGGTACTTGGACTACCCTTCTTATTTAAAAACTTATGTTTGAATTCAATTCTGGGAAAGCCTTGGCTAATCTCTCTTTAAATATCGTTTCTCCACTATTCCCTCTATTTTCTTTCTCTGGACCTTCTCTTGGGTACATGGGGAAGCCCTTCAATCTAATCACTATTTCTGGGCAAATATTTTCATCAACTAATTTTTTCCCCTCTATTATGTCTAAGATAGTTTACTCCATTTCTTAAGGTATATTTCTGACCATGTTTTTCATTTATATTTCCTGTTATTTGTTTTTTATGTTCACCCATTCTTGGTTCATTTATGCCTATTTTGACTTGTAATTTTTTTCTTTCCCGTTTACTTTTTTTGAGAAGATGTTTTTCTTAATTTTCTCATCAAGTACCTTAAAATATCTATGTCAACGTCTTCTCTCAGAGTGTCCTATTATTTGCATTTGAGCAGCATTTAATTGATGACAGTGTTGCCAGTTTTCTTTCTTGACATTATATTTCATCAAGCATTCTGATTATTTGGTTTGTAGGCTCTTTAGAGGTTGTTCCCTGGTGTACTCACGCCACCTGTCGGGCCACCGCTTCCACCCACCCTTAGGAGGCCGAGTGCAGAACCAAGTCATCCCAGAGGTGCGGCTGGAGACGCTGCACTTCTGCCATGAGCCACCGGGAGGCTTGTCGCATGCAGTTCCTGGTTACCAGTCTGTGTCTTCCCTCTTCCTTAAACCCACAGTGTCACAGAAACCCTAATGTCAAGCAGTGATCGGCAGCAGAAATACTGAATTGTATTTCAGCAGCAGAGAAACCACGCAGCCTTTGCTTCAGTGATGAGCTAACTCTGGCCCCTGTCTTTTGTAGAAGAATTTGTCCCACCACAGCTGCTCTCCCAGCTTCCCACAGCCCTGGCTCTTCAGCTCACTCGCCACTTTCTGGTTGCTGGTTCCTAGTCTTCATAGATCTGTATTTGGGGTTTGGGTATCACTGTGTCTTTTTATTTCTTCATTTTACAGTTTGTCTACCACTGCTGTGTGCTTGGAAAAGAAGAAGTGTCCCAAAGAATGGAGTTAGCATCCACTTCAATGAAGATTCTGTATTAATTCAGGATCAAAAAATTTAAGAGGGAAAATATGGCTTTATTGGTTAGAAGTTTTTAAAAAATGTTGATATGTGGAAGACATGGTAACAATGTCCTCTAATAAATAAGTTTGTAATACTTAGCCCTGTGTTCAGTGGCTAATAGGTGGTATTTTAGAAGACTCTATAGTCCACCAAACATTTTATTAAGTGTCTTTTGATGTTTTCCTTTGTGAGAACTGGAAATTTATGTCCAAATTTACAGCCTTTGCACTTTCTCAAGTCTGGGACAAGTTAAAACCTCAAAGGGCAAATATTTTTCCAAACTAGTAATAGCAGGCACCAGAAAAATAGAATATCAGAAGGCAAGGGTGGTTTTTATCTTTATTTTATCCAGTGCCATTCCCTACTGGATGGATGATCTTATTCCTTAGGGATTGCTGTGAGAATAGAGTGGAATCTTATTTCCTTATATGGGCAGGAAAAAAATCTATACCACAGGGAGCAATTTTTTTTCTGAAAACATATTTTTGGTTTTAGCTTCATGCTGTTTTTGAATCTCTCTAGGTGTGATGCCCCTGACATTTTCTTCAACAAAATTCATGCCTAAGTGGAAGCTTTTCTTGAAGTATGGATTCTTACATTAAACTCAATGCAATGTTAAAACTTTAAATTTTAAAACAATACAATAGAAATGCCTGTGTGCAACTCAAAGCCTTGCGTTTGAGGAATTTCAGACTGGAGTTCGTTATACTGATTTCTAGTTGATTAGCATTATCAGCAATGCCGACGGTGTGTGAGTTTAGTCTTACTCTATTCGACAAGCACTATTCAAATAACAGGAGAACAGAATGGGCAATAAAATCACCAACAGCATGGGGCCACTGGTTCCAATTTTCAGAAGGTTGGTGTTGCCTTAAACTCTCACTTCCCTATAGTTGGGTTTAAGAGTTTTATTTACTTTATAAGCAATAAGCTGTATGTTTCTACGTGTTGCCAATTAGAAAGAACCTTGCTACTTTTTTCAAAGGGGGTTTTTTGGGTGTTGTGTGCATGTGTGTGAGTCTAAATATAGACACACAAACACATGCATACATAAACACCGGCTGAGAGAGCTCTATAAATGAACATCCTAAGACACGTTCCCACAGGACAGCTTTATAGATTTTTTTTTTAGCGTCCGTGTTTTTAGCTATAGAATTGCTAATTGTGCCACAAATGCTGCAGAGCTGCTTGCTTGGCTTAAAAAGGAACAGTGAAATCTATAAGCCTTTTATACTGAAAACCAAAACAAAGGAATACTTTGGGAAGGAAGTATGCATGTTGCGAGGGACAGAGCATTGGCTTTGCAGTCAGGTAGATCTAGGTTGGACCCTGTCAGTGCCACTGAGTCACACTGTAAACCTGGTGATTTTGCAAATTTCTTTCCACCTGCATTTTCCCCACCTATAAAGTGAAGATGACTCCTCGAGACTTGTATGATGCCAGTGCTCTCTGACCAATGACACATCCAGAAACTAGAATAGGGATGCTGTTAGAATAAGAAAACGTGAAAAAATACAAGGCTAGGAAAATAATGTTTCAAAGCAAGTCGCATGCAATGTAAACTAGATATCTGAAGACACATGGGCTGTTGTCTTCTGCCTAACAAAAGCAGTCTTGTCTAACGTAACTTAGCTTTAGTTGATGGATACGGGCCATGAAATTTTATTTGAATGAACAATGAACTCTTCCATTGTTTCGCATTTCTCAGGGCCTCCTAGATGTAACCTACTAAAGCGTCTACAAATTACTAGTTCTCTATTCAAATGCTCTCTGACTTGGTACCAGGGGAGAGGCACTTATCCCGATGTTCATTAGAAGATTAAGAAACATAGGCAGTATGTCAACAAATTGTTAGACATTTGTTGTTAGGAGCCCCTTAATAACTTCAACAAGACTTCCTTTTAGGAGTTTTGAAAACAAACTTCAAATTTAAAGTGGCATCTGGGGAGCAACCCCTAATGCAGCCACTCCAAAACTTTGCATCACAAATCTCTGCAAACACTAACAGTGGTAAAAACTCAGTACACTTAAGACCAAGACTGATATACTACCTGCATCTCAAAGATGTGCTACCAACCATAAGAAAAATGAAGCTGAAACAGAAATATTACTATATGGTCTGCCCTCTGCCCTAGCCCAGGAGGCATTTGTGATACTTCCCAGACTTCACCTCTCAAATTCTTTTGCTCTCAACCCTTAACCGGTATTCCAGAACACAGAACAGGGGTATAAAGTTAGTACCCCTGAGAGTTAAGTCCTGTCCACCGTCATGAAACTTACTTTGATCCCTCTCATTTATGCCCAACTCATTCCCTACTCAAAGTCTCAGTAATAGTTATAATGATGATGTGCTATTGTCATCTGTTTTACAGATGAGGAAGCCAAACCCTGGTCATTCTGCCTCCAAATTTGAAATGGGAAGGAACCTGCTTTCTATTTTGTTTAAGTCCCTGTTATTTGGGGTGTTCCTGTTCCCACAAGCCAAAACTAGGTGATACAGCAGTATAATACCCTATCTTTTCTAAAGCTGACCTTATGCAGTCCATGTACCTCTTATCTTTCTTTCAAAATTAGTTAAAAAAAAAACAAAAAAACCCACCTAGCTCTTGTCAACCTAAGCAGTTTTTGCAAGTCTTGGGTCATGCTGAACTTTTACTTTTTTAAATGCTATTTTCGGAGATACCTTTCTGTCTTTTCTCCATGTCCTTATTTTTGTATCCCTTTTACACATGATCTTTTAAAAACCTATAAACTTATTTATATCCTGCCCCATTTGGAAATGGATGAGAGGTGACTGCTTAAAAATCTTAGATAATTTAGTACTCAAGGAATCCAAAATATGCCTTGCCTGAATCATAGCCATCTCTGATCTGAGCCATCCCTAAAATATGGGTGTTAGTGTTATTCTCAAAGCTTTTTTTAAAAAGCAGGTACTGCCAACTTGCTTCATAATGAGTTCACCCTCTCAAACCAGATATTTAAATTTCTTTTTAAAAAAACATTATCCTTATAACAGTTTTGGATTTACAGAAAAATTGCAGAGATGATACGAAGAGCTCAGAGAGTTCCATACCCAGTTTCTTCTACTATTAATTAACATCTGAAATTAGTGTGGTACCTTTGTCACTATTATTGATCCAGTAGTAATACAATATTATTAAATATTAACTGAAGTTCAGCTTTTGATTTCATTCACTATCTCCATTAATTTCCTGTTTTCAATTTCAGTGAGCTCTGCTCTAATTTTTATTATTTTTTTCCCTGCTTGCTTCAGCCTTAAATTGTTCTTTCTCTAGTTTCCTAAGGTGAAAGCTTAGATTATTGATTTTAGATGTTTCTTTTCTTCTAAGATATGTATTTAATGCCACAATTTTCCTGAAAAGCACTGTTTTCACTGCATCCCTCAGATTGTGATAAGTTGTATTTTCATTTTCATTTAGTTCAAAATATATGTATTTAGTACTTCTTAAGACTTCATCTTTAATCCATGAGTTATCTACAAGTGTGTTAGTTTCTAAATATTTTGGGATTTTGCACTGTCTTTGTGTTGTTTATTTCTAGTGTAATTCCATTGTAAACTGAAAACATAGTTTGTCTGATGCTACTTTTTACGTGTTTTCAGGTGTGTTCCATGGTTGATCTTGGTGTGTGTTTCATGCAAGCTTAACATATGTTCCATGTAAGAAGAATGCATATTCTCCTGTTTTGGATGAACTATTTTATAGCTGTCAGTGAGATTCAGTTAGTTGATGGTGCTGTTCAGGTCAACTATATCCTAACTGATTTTCTGCCTATTTGAACTATCAGTTGCTTAGAGAGTAGTGATGAAGTTTCCATTTATAATAATAGTGAGTTTGTCTATTTCTCCTTACAGTTCTATCAGTTTTTGCCAAATGTATTTAGATGCTTCATTATTAGATACATAAATATTAAAGATTGTTTTGTTTTCTTGGAGAATTGACCACTTCATCATCATGTAATGGCCTTCTTTGTTGTTCCTTGCTCTGAAGTCTGCTTTGTCCGAAATTAATATAGCTATTCCAGCTTTTAAAAAATTAATGTTAGCATAATATCTTTCACCATCCCTTTACTTTTATTATTAGTCTACATTTAAAATAGGTTTCTTGTAGATAACATATAATTGAGCCTTTCTAATCCACTTTGATAAGCTTTGTATTTTTAGTTGGTATATTTAGACCATTCCCATTTAAAGTGATTATTGATACTCTTGGATTAATACTAACCATGTTTTTAACTTTTATTTTATTTTTCTAGAGACAGAGTCTCACTTTATCATTCAGGCTGGACTGCAGTGGTGCCATCATAGTCCACTGTAACCTTAATCCCTGGGTTCAAGGGATCTTCCCCCTTGAGGAGGATCCTCCCACCTCAGCCTCCTGAGTAGCTAGGACTACAGGTGCATGCCACCACACCTGGCTAACTTTTTAGTTTTTTTATGGGGAGGGGAGTCTTACTATGTTGCCCAGACTGGTCTCAAACTCCTGACCGCAAGTGATCCTCCTGCCTCAGCCCTGCAAAGCGCTGGGATTATAGGTATGAGCCACTGCCCCTAGCCTCTGTAACTGTTTTTTATTTGTTGCATTTGTTCTTTCTTTTTCCCCTTTTTTCACCTCCTTTGGATTTAACTGGATATTTTATATGATTCTATTTTACCTCCTTTCTTAGTATATAATCTATATTTCTAATTTTTTAGTAAAATGCAATATACATTTTAAGTTTATCTAAGTCCACCTTCAGATAACACTATACCACTTCATATGTAGTAAGATACCTTGTAATAAAATATTCCCAATTCCTCTCTCTCATCTTTTATGACATTTGTCATTTATTTCACTTATCTATATAATTGCTCAATACATTGTTATTATTACTTAAATGATATATTTTAGCTTAAGAATAAGAAAAATAAAAGAGTTTATTTTAGCTTTATTTATTTTTTCTTCAACACTCTTCATGTAGATCTGAGATTCTGAACTACACCATTTTTCTTCTCTCTGAAGAACTTCTTTAAACCTTTCTCACAGGCTAGTCTAATGACAACAAATCCCCTCCGTTTTTGTGTGTCTAAGAAAGTCTTTATTTGTCCTTCACTTTTGAAGGATAATTTTGTGGGATATATAATTCTAGCTTGGTTGGAGTTTTCCTCTCTTTAAATCAAATATTTCACTCCAAAATCCGGTTTAATTTTGTCTTTGTTTTTCTATAGGTAAGAATTTTTTTTCCCAAAATCAAGCTTCTTTCAAGATTTTCTCTTTGTCTTTGGTTTTCTGCAGTTTGAATACGATATGCCAATGTGCAGATTTTTTGGTATTTATCCAGCTGGTTTTCTCTGAGCTTCCTGGATCTTGGTTTAGTGTCTAACATTAATTTTGGAAAATGTTCAGCTTGAATTACTTCAAATATTTCACCTGCTTCATTCTCTGTCTTTTCCTTTTGGTATTCCAATTATGTGTACATCATTCCTTTTGAAATTGCTCCACAGAGTTGGATAGTCTGCCCCATCTTATTCATTTTTTTTTCTCTGTGTGTTTCAGTTTGGGAACTTTTTATTCTACTAACAAATATTTAAGCTCACTGATTCTTTTCTTGGCCATGTCCAGTCTACTGATAAGTTCATCAAAGGCATTCTGCATTCTGTTACAGTTTTCTTTTAAATTTCTAGCATTTATTGTTGATCCTTTCTTAGAATTTCCATCTCTCTGTTATTCCATTACCCCTCTGCTACTCCATGTTGTCTACTTTTTCCCTTAGAGGCCTTAACATAGTAATCATAGGTATTATAACTTCCCTGTCTGATAATTCTAAAATCTGTATCATATCTGAGCCTAGTTCTAATGCTTGCTACATCTTTCAGCTTTTGCTTTTTCCTGTTTTTCAATTTTTTCTTTCTTTCTCTCTTTTCTTCTTCTCCTTTTTTTTTTTTAAACATATCTGGAAATTTTTTTGTTGAAAGCCAGACATGATGATGTATTAGGTCATAAGAGCTAAGCTAATAGGGCATTAGGGTGATTTTTTATGTTAATCTGACCAGAAATTGGGCTGTATTTAATATTTGCCATTACTGTAGGTGCCAAAGTATTCAAATTCCTCTGGTGTCCTTATTTTTGTCTCGCCTAATGACTCTGGGCTTCCTTAAGAACTGCTCTTCAGATAAATTTGCAGCTTGCAGATCTTTGTTTTCTAAAAACAAATTCAAAGGAAATGCTAGGAATCAAAAACATTGTAGCAGCCATCCACTATTGTGTGTATTGGAGCCCTGTTAGGATGGTGGTAAGCTGTGGCGGAAGTGAGGCATTCTGTCATCTTCTGGCTTCATCCCAGTATGTTAGTGGTCCTGTGTCCCTGTACTATGACCTTCATAAGTGTTTCTTAACTTCCTCCTTCTTAAGTGAGAAGGCTAAAGGGTCTAAAGTGGGAGGGATGCCCTTCCCCAGTTGAGATAAGACTCTGGTAAAGTCTTTTCCACTGGAGAACTCTCTCTTGTTATGGGGAAAGCTTTGGGCACGTTTCACAGTGGTTATTTGTGGTCTTTCCCTGTTCCAGAGCCAGGAAGGGATCTTCATTGGTTCTTTATCATGAGAACCAGATGGGATTCTTGGAGGTAAAACCTATGAAAGTGTGGGAATCCTCTTCAGGCTGGGCCTGAGGAGTGTTTAGCTCAAGCTAGTCCACGTGCAGCCTTCAGCTGTTCATCAGAATCACCAGTTAAGTGTTCCAGTAGGTTTATGACTCTACCAGCTTCGTTCATGTCAAGTAGACATTGTCTGTGACTCTCTGATTCACATTGCTCACCAGGATTTGGGTAGCAGTTTACTCTGTAACCTCAATTATTTGTTGAGTCCAAAATCATCAATTTTTAGTTTTCCAGCTTTTCTTGTTAAAAGGACAGAAGTGACAACCTCTAAAGTCTTTGCATGTTGGAATTGTAGTCAGAAGGCTCCTGGATATTTAATTTGAATTCTTGTACTCTTCCAAGCTCAAGAAGAACATGCTGCAAATGTGATACTATATTTCCACAGTAATGATTTATTCCAAGTGTGGGTAGAAATATTTTCAGCTTACCCTGGTACTGTATCCAAAAATAAATATTAATACATCATATCAGAATGCACAATTTTAGGGCAAGAATTTCATGCTCCCAGTGATTTGTTGATATGATTGTCACATTTAGACTGCTGTCCCCAACCCCAAAAGCTATAGTTATTCCTTTTCCCTTCTCCCTTCTGCTATGGCCAATGTTGAACATCATTTATTGAGAAAGTTTTTATATATTTGCTGACGGCTTTTAGAGTCATGAAATACTTTTATGTTTTTTGTAGAACTTATTCCTGCTGTGATGTAAAACCACATTGTTACATCTCTTGTTTCATTCTCTGTAAACTTGGAAACTTAAAACTCTTTGTCTCATTGTAAAACAGACCATGAAATTTTAGGGTTGAAATAATCAGGGTGCAAAAGTTACAGAGGCACCAAAAAACCAGTGATTGAGATAAATAATATTTTAATGCAATATTTTTAATTAATGCAAAAAGATCCATAATGGACAAAATGTAAAGGTTTTCAATAACATCAGGATCAGTATATTATCTTGTCTAAAGATTGCAAATTCTTTCCACATGGGCCAAGCATAGACCCCACGCTTTTATTGCTCACAGCACAGCTGAGACAGGTTGTAGCCTGTAATAAGATTTTACTCAAGGTTCAGGGGTTACAGAAAGTAATTTCAATGCAATACACAAGCAGTTTTATTCCAGCTGTCAATGGATATTGCTTCTTTTAGAGCTCTTCAGACAGGAGTCGTATTTACTGAGTGCCTTGGCCCAATGTGCCTGAGGATAGAGGGTAGCTAACCCTCCACCCAGAGTATACTTGAGCTTGTCTCTTGACATTTGTGTCCCATGCTACCAGCAAAGGTCCAAACAGCAGAAACAGGCTCCATCTCCTTCCCTCTGTCAGCCAATCTAAGGACTGATTTTATTATCAGTTCCAGTTTCCTCCTTTAGAATGCACCTCTTCTTGG
This sequence comes from Lepilemur ruficaudatus, assembly GCA_963574885.1. NCBI lineage: Eukaryota > Metazoa > Chordata > Mammalia > Primates > Lepilemuridae > Lepilemur > Lepilemur ruficaudatus. The sequence continues at coordinate 39,470 of CAUYRT010046490.1, read as the reverse complement.
GATAATTGATGGTGAGAATAGTCCCTTGGATCAATAAAAATCTTGCCTAAAGGGATTTGTCATAGGGCCTCGGTAGGAGATCACGTCAGAGCACATTAGTTTAATAACCTTTCTCCAAATATGGATGATTCTGTTCTAATAGCCTCACAAGCAGGAGATCCACATTATAGTCCAAGCCAAATTCCACTTGGGCAGTTGAATTCTCTTGTCATGTGAGATGAATATTTGGCTTCACATAGTTTCTGTTTATATCAACGTCTAAGTCTCAGCTCTTGGTCACTCTTGATCACAATTTCTCAAACAATAGAAGCACCAACAAGAACAAGACACATACACACAAACACACACTCCCCTCTGTAAGAAAGAGTAGCAGATCACGGGCAGAGTGTAGCTTAAATCCAGAGAAATATGATAATTCTTTATGCAAAAGCCCTCCTCTCTCTGTCTCTCTCTGTGTCATTATTACACAGAAACTTCTACCTTTTCAGAAATTCCTCTTCTGGTTTAAAGCATCTGCTTAATCTGAGTATAAGCCAAATAATCCCTTCTGGTGGTTTTCCCAGAAAAGAGAGCTTAGGATATATTTAGGTCTTCACCTCCTGCAAGGTTTCACCAGCACAATTAAGGTTTTGAAAATATTGGAACCAAATTATAGCTTGGACACCATGTTACAATTAAATTGTTCTCTATTTTGGCAAATCATCAACAGTCACTAATAAAGATTTCAAAATTTCAATGGGGCTAAAAATAAGGACAAATGTATGAGATGCTTATCAATTTAAATGCATTTAATTTGAAGGATGTGTCTTTATTCCTTGATTACATCCTTATTAATTCCTTTTTTCTGTTAATATGTTATTTCTTTTATTAAGTTATAATCATATCATACGTTGTTTTTAATTTCTGATTTGGAAAAATACAAATTTTGAAACCACGTATCCACCTAGAGTTGTTGGTTTGTTGTTGTTTGCCGTGGGCTGAATTGCGCTCCCCCCAAATTCATATGTTGAAGTCCTAACCCTCAATAACTCAGAATGTGACTGCATTTGAAGACAGGGTCCTTAAAGAGGTAATTAAGTAAAAATAAATTGAGGTCATTAGAGTGGCCCCCAACCCAATGCAATTGCTGCCCTCATAAGAAGAGGAGATTAGGACACAAACACAGAATTAAAGACAAAAACCTATGATCATCTCAATAGACACAGAGGAAACATTCGATAAAATTCAGTATCCCTTCATGATAAAAATCCTCAATAAACTAGGCACTGAAGGAACATGCCTCAAAATAGTAAAGGCCATATATGATCATCCCGGAGCCAATATCATGCAGAATGAGGAAAGTTGGAAGCATTCCCCCTAAGAACGGGACAAGAAAGGATGCCCATTTTCACCACTGTTATTAAGCATTGTACTGGAAGTCCTCACCAGAGCAATCAAGCAAGAGAAAAATATTAAAAGGCATCCAAATTGGAAAAGAGGAAGTCAAAGTGTTCACTGATGATATGATCTTATATCTAGAAAACCCTAAAGACTCCACCAAAAACTCTCAGATTTGATAGATGAATTCAGTAAAATTTCAGGATTCAAAATCAATGTACAGAAATCAGTAGCATTTCTATACAGCAATAATAACCAAGCTGAGAATAAAATCAAAAGGAAAATCCCATTTAAAATAGCTACCAAAACAAAACAAAACAAAGCACCCTAGGAATACATTTAACCAAGAAAGTGAAAGAGCCTTATAAGGAAAACTATAAAACACTAATAAAATAAATTATAGATGACACAAACAAATGGGAAAACATCCCACACTCATGGATTGGAAGAATTAATATTGTTAAAGTGACCATACTACCTAAATCAATTTACAGGTTCAGTGCAATCCCTACCGAAATGCCAATGTCATTTTTCATAAAACTAGAAAAAACAACTCTAAAGTTTAAATGGAACCAAAAAAGAGCCCAAATAGCCAAAGTAATGTTAAGCACAAAACTGGAGGCATCACATTGTCTGACTTCAAATTACACTATAAGGCTATAGTAAGCAAAAGAGCATGGTACTGGTATAAAAATAGACACTTAGATCAATGGAACAGAATAGAGAACCTAGAAGTAATGCCACATATTTATAGCCAACTGATCTTAAAGTCAACAAGAACATACACTGGGGAAAAGACACCCTTTTCAACAAATGTTTATGGGTAAATTGGATTGACATAAGCTGAAGAATGAAATTGGACCGCTGTCTTTCATCATATACAAAAATCAACTCAAGATGGATTAAAGACTTGGCGGTAAGACCTGAACATAGAAAAATTCTAGAAGACAACCTAGGGAAAACCTTTCTGTACATTGCTGTAGGCAAAAAATTTGTGACTAAGTCCTCAAAAGCAGAGGCAACAAAAACAAAAACAAACAATGGGACTTAATTAAACTATAAAACTTCTGCACAGCAAAAGAAACAATCAACAGAATGAACAGCCAACCTACAGAATGGGAGAAGATATTTGCACACCATACATCCAACAGGGGACTAATATCCAGAATTTACGAGGAACTCAAACAACTCAACAACAACAAAAACCAATGAACCCCACTGAAAAGTAGACTAAAGACAGGAATAGACATTTTTCAAAAGAAGACAAACAAATGGCTGACAAGCATATGAAAAAAATTTCAATATCACCAATTATCAGAGAAATTCATTAAAATCACAGTGAGATATCATCTTACACTGATCAGAACAGCTATTATTAAAATGACAAACAATAACAGATGTTGGTGAGGATGTGGAGAAAAGGCAACTCTTACACACTATTGGTGGAAATGTAAATTAGTGCAACCTCTGTGGAAAACAGTATGGAGATTTCTCAAAGGACTAAAAATAGTACTACCATATGATCCAGCAATCCTACTTCCGGGTATCTACCCAAAGGAAAAGGAATCAATATATCCAAAAGATACCTGCACTAATATATGTTTGTCATAGCACTATTCACAATCACAAAGACATGGAATCAACCTAAGTGTCCATCAGTGGAGGACTGGCTAAATAAAAGATATATATAATATATACACAATGGAATACTATTCAGCTGTAAAAAATGAATGAAATCATGTCTTTTGCAGTAACATGGATGGAGCTGGAGGCCATTACCTAAGTGAAACAACTCAGACACAGAAAGACAGACACTACATGTTCTCACTTATAAGTGGGATATGTACACATGAAAGCAGAGTGTGGAATGATGGACAACAGGGACTAGGAGGCATGGAGGGGTGGGAGTGGGGTGGATGATGGCAGGTTGCTTGGTGGGTACAGTGCGGGCTGCACCAGTGAGGGATGCACTGAATGCTCTGACTTTATGACCAATGCGGTATATCAATGCAGTAAAATTGCACTTGTACCCCATGAACATACACAAATTTTAAAAAGGGGAGAAAAAATCCTGCCTCAGACTTCTCTCTAGGCTCTCTGAGCCTCATCAACATAGTTCTTTGGCATCCAAAGCCTTTGGATGGTGATGAAGTGCTGAGCACCCCTGCTTTTCTCAGGCAGAATTCCAAATAAATGTTGTCCCACGTTGATTATTATTAGTTCATAGGTATAAAACAGAAACAAAGATTCTTAGGTGACATGTTTTATACTGGCTTTAATACTGAGGATATCTCACAGTTTTGCCTTGAACTTGCCTTCAACTTTGCAATAACCCTTTCTTCACTGTGGTATCCAATATCTTGACATGGAAAACTGAATTTTAAACATGTAACGTTCCCTACTTTGAGACAGAAAAAAAAAGAGTAACCATTGTTTAAAACAAGGTTAAAATGCAAATTATTATCTTAATTAGAAAAATCGCCTTTCCCATGAAATGGGACAACACAAAAAATGGTTTCAAATGAGATCCTCCTTGAAAACCATCATCCCATGGAGGCAGGTTTCATCACAGAAAACGTTTGTGTAACCTCAGCTCAAGCATTTTCCACTTGTGAATATCACAATATGCTCTATGGGGAGTGTCAATGAGCACATCTGTTGCCGCCTTGCACAGCTGAATAATATCCGGAAACAGATCTGTTTCCCCGTTTCATAAAAATATCCAGTAAGTTCTTGTTGATGAACAGTGTTTAGTTACATAAATTCCTTTACTTTGCCTCTTAAACTAACACTGAAGGATATAGGAGTCCTTTAACAGCTACTAAAACTCAAGGACATATTATTTACTTTGGAGCAATAAAGTGCTCAGGAAGACATTTTTATTCTAACTTCTGTTAATTTTCAGACATTCTGAATCATTACCTTTACTTTATAAACAGCATTGTCCTTGCGTTGGACTTCCTCTGTTATCTGTCCTGACTTCCTGCAGGGAGGAAGATGGTTTGACAGCCCATTACCAGAAATTTAGCCTGAAGGGGTCCATTTACTACTTTCTCTAGAGCAGAGAAGGAAGATGAAGGGCTGTAATCGCTGCTCCCTCGATGCATGGCTTCATTTCAGAGCGTGGGAAGATTTACCTACTCTGTCATTGGCAAGAGCAGCGGTTTCAGCAGCTTCCAAGATCATTATGGCTTTGTTTGTGTTTGTTTCGCTGACTCTTGCGAGATCAGGTAAATGCGTTCGCAATTACCTTAGAGTTCTAAGAACTGAATTCTAATGTTCTGCCCTGTGCTCATTGCAGCCGCATCCTCCCAGACACATTTCCTCTCGATTCAGTCACGTTATTAAATGTGTGTCCTCCTCCCCCTGCTGCTTTATGCCTCATGTTGAGATACCTTTGCCATAGTGACATCAACTGGAAAGAGTTGGAACTGGAATCTCTGTGTATCACAGAAACTCCCAAATTCGTATTTTCTCTACATTACTTAGAAGTACCACTCAAATAATTGCTGTGTAAGTACCATAAAAATAATCCCAGCTGGATTTGAAAATGGACTTGGCAAATTCCAATATAAATAATAAACATAATTTTAGAAGTGTACACGAATGGCCAAGAAAACTGACTGGTTCATGTATTTTGGCTCATACTTTGGAAAACGTACTGGCAATAGTGATATGAGAGTGATTCTTAAGTTGGCTTTCGCATTTGTAAAAAGTAGATTTCTAAATAAATTCATCATTCAAATTAGTAGCTAGTTAATATTTTTGGATTAAACTCTATTGGAATAGTCATTCATTTATTAGGCAAATATATATTTTGAAATCAGATTACATAAGGCAAAAAATGCAAGATGGTTAAGATATTTAAACAAATGTACATAAGTCTTGTGCATTTCCTGTCTTCTGGGAATTTATAACACAGTTAGATAAAACCCATTTACAATACAATTGGATAAAACCCCTGAAATATAGACTGTTAATTGGAATAAAGGAATGCTGTAAGAATTCAGAGAAAGGAAATCAGTTAGCATTTGGGTTGGAATTGAAAGATTGGGTAAGATATTTTTAAATTGATACATGATAATTGTATATATTTTGGGGGTACATGTGATATTTTGATACATGCATAGGATGTGTAATGAGTAAGATTTTTAATAATGAAAATAGGCAATACTGTATTATTTTTTATTTCTGTAAATCATCTTAAGTTTTATTCTGGGACTAGGTTTGATTTTTAAGCTTTGTTAGTTGGGATCAGGGCAGGCTTTAGGCTCTAGCACTCTGAATACTTGATGCCTCAGGAATTACAAGGTTTTCCTCTCTGGCTAGTGGAAGCACAATTATTCCTGGTCCTGTGTGTGCTCCAAGGATTGTTCCCTGTGCACCTGTTGGGTAGGTCTTTCCCCAACCTTGGGTAGTGTCGTCCCATTATATGTATTGATCAGTTTTCAGGGGAAGATCCCAGGGGAACCCTTTGCAGATCTCCCACATCTAGTCTCTCTGAAGCTTTCTCCTCTCTACTCTGCAGACTCTAGCTGTCTTGGCCTCCCAGTGGTCTCTCCCCTCTCCCCATGCTGCATCCTGGGATCTTATTTCAACCTGATAAATAAACGAGGCTTACCTCACTTATTTTTCCCCTGTTAGCATCTCCCTCTTAGAATCTCTGTCCCTCACTGCCTGATATCCAATGTCTGAAGAATGTTTTAATTTTGTTTTCTGGCTTTACAGTTGTTTGAGGAGGGAGGGTCACTCTAGTCCCTGTTATGCCATCTTAACTGTAAGTGTGACTATGGTGATCTATTTTTATTGAAGAAAATTTGGAATAAACAAATTCAAAAAAAATCATATTTCAGCCACCTAGAGATAGCAAACGTATATATGTTAGTGAATTTTCCTCCAATTCTTTAAAAGTCATATACAGATATACTCAAATATATACACACACAAACACAGCTTAGATGTCTATGGGAAGGCTTTCCATTTCTTAAGATTTAGTTAAATTTTCTAACTCTAAAACTGAGTAGATTTTTGCTTAATTGTCTCCAAATCCATTTATTCAATGCATTTGTATGTGAGGCAGGGATTGTGCAGGTGCCAGTGGGGGACACAGAGGGATATAATATGCTACAGTTGGAGTGGTTTTGTCCCCCCCAAATTCATATGTTGAAACCTAGTAACCGAGGGGATGGGTTAGGAGGCAGGGCTTCGGGAGGTGATTATGTCATGAGGGCAGAGCCTTCATGAATGGGATTAGTGGCCTTATAAAAGGAGTCCCAGAGAGCTGCCTTGCCCCTTTTAAGACAGGAGAGAAGGTGCTGTCTATGAACCAGGAAGTGGGCCCTCACCAGACACTGCATCTGCTGGCGCCTTGACTTTGGACTTCCAGTCTCAAGAACTGTGAGAAATAAATTTCTGTTGTTTATAAGCCACCGGTCTATGATATTTTGTTATAACAGCCTGAACAGACTAAGACATATACTATAGCAGTGCCAACATTTTAACATTCCACAATGGATATTACTCTTGCAAAGAGATTCTCCAACTCAGGCTTCACAGACACTTTGCCCAGCTCTCTTCTTCTCCCTCATTTTATGGGTAAACAATAGCAACAAAGAAGACAACAAAATCTTATTTTTTTATTGTGCGGAATGACTCAAGTCTCCTCAATCCTATCTTTAAATTTAGTTCTAGGCTTTCCTTCACATACCCAAAGACATGAAGTTTTGATGAGAATAAAAAGACCTGTTAGGGAACAGCATTAACATTTCTTAGAAGTCAGCTGTGGTCTAAAGTCCAAATATATATAACTACATGCGATTTACATGTAACAGATATAGACGTATATGTATCTCCAATTGAAATGTTTTAATACTATATCATAACTGTTTTCCTCTTAATAAAATGTTGTCTATATGTTGTCATTTAATATGCCACATCATTTTTGATAGGCTAAATTTTTATAGGTAGCACAATAATATAATCATCTTACAAGGAAGATAGCTTGAGGCCAGGAGTTTGAGACCAGACAGGACAACACAACAAGATCCTTATCTCTCCAAAAAAAATTTTTTAATTAGCCGGGCATAGTGGCATGAGCCTGTAGTCCCAGCTACTCTGGAGGTTGAGACAGGAGGATTGCTTGAACCCAGGAGTTTGAGGTCTCCGTGATCTATGATTGTGCCACTGCACTCCAAGCTGGGTGACAGAGCAAGACCCTGTTTCTAAAAAGAATAAATAAATAAAAATAAGTGTGTAAAATCAATGACATAAATTTTCACCTTAAGAAGCCAGAAAGATATGATTATATTAAGAAGGAAAGCAATAAAGATAAAAGCATAAATCAATAAAGAAGGAAACACATAATAGAGAAAATTAACACAGCCAAAAATTGATTGTTTAAAAGATTAATAAAATTGCTACAGACCTAGAAAGATCAATCAAGAAAAGAGAGACAAACTCAAATTTCAATATCAAGAATGAAAGCAAGGTACACTATAGATTCTATAGACAAAGGATAATAGCAACTTTAGGCCAACAAACTGGATGAAGTGGAAAAGGAATCAACTTATCCAAACTGACTCAAGATGAAATAGAAAATCTTAGGTTTCCTGTGTCCACTTAAGAAATATAATTTGTGACCGGGCATTCTAGCTCCCATCTGTAATCCTAGCACTCTGGGAGGCTGAGGCGGGAGGATTGCTTGAGGTCAGGAGTTCGAGACCAGCCTGAGCAAGAATAAAACCCTGTCTCTTCTAAAAATAGAAAAAAAAATTACCCTAGCATGATGTCTGTGCCTGTAGTCCCAGCTACTTGGGAGGCTGAGGCAGGAGGATTGCGTGAGCCCAGGAGTTTGAGTTTGCTGTGAGCTAGGCTGACGCCACAGCACCCTAGCCTGGGTGACAGAGTGAGACTCTGTCTGAAAAAAAAAAAGAAATATAATTTGTTATATAAAAAAAGAAGTCTTCCCACAAAGAAAATTCCAGGGCTAGATGGTTTCACTTGCAAATTCTATCAAATTTTTAAAGAAAAAAATAATACCAATAATTATCCATAAATTTTCAGAAATTAGAGAAGAAGGAAACACTTCCACCTTAGTTATGGGGTCAGCATAAACCCAATACTAAAAGCTGACAAGACAAGAAAAGAAAATTAAAGGCCAATATCTGTTATGTACAAAGATGAGATAATCCCCAACAAAATACTAGCAAACCAAATGTAGCAACATACTACAGCAATAACACATCAGAACCAAGAAGAGTTCATTCTGGGAAGACAAGATTGGTTTGACATCCAAAAGTCGATCAACATAATTCACTTTATGTAAAGAGGCTTTTCCAGAAATCAGCTGAGCACTTTTGGCTTGGACAAGGAGGTTAGTAGGACATGGAGAAGAGGGGGTGGATTTGTCACAGGTATGTGTGATAGAATATTTACTGATAGAATGTAAGGGTGAAGAAAAGAGAAGAACAAAGGAAAAATTTCAGTCCTTTCTTTTGAGCAATTGAGTGGCTGGAGGTGCTGTTTACTGAGAAGGGAAAACTGAGAAGAGCACAGAAGGGCTGTAAAATAAAAAGTCCTATTTTTGCCATATTTCTGTTGCAACATCCTATATTATACATCCCTAGAAGCAGTTGGAGATATTCGTGGATTCTGGGGGGGTCAAAGCTGGGTATTAAGATTTGTGAGTCACACAGATGGTTTGTAAAGGTACAGTCCCCAAATGGGAGGTTGGAGGAATAAATGGAGCCTAAAACTGAACCCAAAAGTAAGGGCCAGTGAGGTTGAACAATCAAGGGAGTGTAGCTTCGAATAAAGCGTGTTCTAGGAGGGCCTGGTCAATGCCAGACGATAAACGATGGTGAGATTTTTGACAGGTGGAGAAGTGGGGAGAGAAGGAAGGATAAAGAGAGAAAATACGCAATCAGAGGGAACAGAATGAAAAAATGTAGTCTTTATTCCAAAAGAGGCACTACACTGACCTTCTGGCTATCAGCTTTTGGGGAATGGAGACAATGTAGAAAGGTTTATTTCAGGAAATGTAATTTCTCAACAGGATCTCCTTCAGATTTCTAGGATACTAGTTAGTAAACTAAGATTGACCTTCAGAAAGAGTTTATCCAGTTTCCACAGTCTAATTTACTCCCAGTAGGTCCTACAGGGCGATACAGGTCCAGCTATACCTCAACCGAAAGATCATTCTGTTTCAAAGATATTGTCAATGACTTGAAAACCAAATGGCCACGGGAAATTCTGGTATCCTCATAGATGAAGCAAAGATGTAGAGCACAATCTTATTTCGATTTATCTTTTCAAAATATGTGTCATTACTTATTTCTCAATAGAGATGAGGTGAGTTACTTTTTTTTACCAAGAAATAGGTAAGAAAAGCTTTAGAACTCTAAATAAATAAGAGAATTTTTTCCAGTGGCATATTAGTTTTTTGAATACATATTATGGAACATTTCATATTATGTCATATTATGGAATTTTTCAGCCCTAAATGCACCCAGGTGAGTGATTTTTACCTCTGAAAGCTTTCTGACTTCCTGTTTGCTAAATGCTTCTGAACCTTACTGCTCTCAAATATTTCATTGATTTGCTTCATTTACGGAGTTTGACAAGAACTTGTCATAAAAATTCTGCTTGGCAGCTGCTTTTTTTCAACTTACGAAACAAGAAATGTGAGTATGAATTTTGAGTCTCTGAGAAATATTTTAGCTGGAGGGCAATCCTGCCACTTCTAGAACTCTGCACCAAAAATCTTGACTTAAAAAATAAAAGACCACAGATGGTCTGATCCCCTTTACTTTTCCAAACCAACACCACGAATATCAGTCAACATATATATCTGGGGCATCAGTCCTCAAAATGCATGGCGATGGCATCTTACAGACTTACGTATAGCTTTCATAATGAGATTTGGGATCAATCAAGGCAACAACCTAGCCAATTAAAGAATACAAAGTCCTATTTAGGAGAAAATACTTGGACACAAAATAGTTTCTGCAAAGCCACTTCTCAGTTTGATGTTAAAAGTCATACAAAAGTCAAATACATTACGGCAAAGGATTAAGCAAGCATTGAAGTAGTTAAAGGCTATTTTTCCTTTTGTGATGCTTGTTGCCAAATATGAAACTACACAGAGCGTATTCTATATTACAAAGCACGCTGCTGCCAAAAAAATTGTCAGAAAGGTAAAATATCTTAACATAAATGTATTTTGTAAACTGATAAGTGGACATGATTTCCCTATCAAGTGCATAAATACATTTGATTAATAAGATTTCTGATATCTTTAATTGATTTCTTTTTATCCATTTCCGTCTGCTATCTCGATGCTGCCAATAATGTGTTTCAGCAGATGCAATTTCCGACGGAACTATATCCTAAATAACCATAAAAAAGAGCAGTTCTCTAGTAAAAAAACTTTTTTTGTCTATAAAATAAGTAATATAAGATGTCATCACCATGTATTTCAGGACCAATGCCCACAATGCAGTGCTGTATCATATCAGCTAAGGTTTTAAAATGTAGCAGTAAACAAGAGAAAATCAGGCCCTGAATTAATGGCTTCCAATCCAGTGGAGAAGAGAGCAAAGTGACCAAATTTATAATGCACAAACCTGAACCCTGGGCTAATGATGTCTGATGAGCAACATTTCCAGAAGGAAGGCATTAGAGAAATTGAAACCTGGATAAAGATAGAAGCCAGCTCTATCCTGTCACACCATGCTAAGGAGATTGGGACTTTTTTTCCCGGAGAGCAGTAAAAGCCGTGAAATAGTTTTAGGAGCTGGTTTGATGGGATCCAATTTCCATGTTAGTAATACATGTAATTTGTGGTAATCCTGGTAATTTGTGCCTATTGTTTCTTGTGAAACAGTTGCAGGTCCTGGGCTCCTACACATATTCATTATAGTTGCAGAATTTCCACTCACTACATGTTTTTCAGGAACACCTCTCCTCTGTAATTTAATGTTTAAGTATAAACCTCTTTTCTTCTCTGGTGTTTAAGAATTATGACTGCATTTTTTTTCAAGAAAACAGTACATAAAATGCTGCTAACATTTCTAATATTTTATTTATGTACAACTTTTTCAGAAACACATCCATTACATAAAGGGAGTGCCTCTCATTTGACACAGAGAAATTACTATTCTTCACCTAGCGACATAGTTTTTAAAACCTGATATAATTTTGTAGATGACATTGCTAAATCTGAGATATTTGTTTTGGTTAAGCATCTTTATGATATTTTTCTTTTTAAAAATCTTAATTTTGGCTGAACGCGGTGGCTCACGCCTGTAATCCTAGCACTCTGGGAGGCTGAGGTGGGCGGATCACTCAAGATCGGGAGTTCGAAACCAGCCTGAGCAAGAGCGAGACCCCATCTCTACTATAAATAGAAAGAAACTAATTGGCCAACTAAAAATATATATAGAAAAATTAGTTGGGCATGGTGGCACATGCCTGTAGTCCCAGCTACTCAGGAAGCTGAGGCAGGAGGATTGCTTGAGCCCAGGAGTTTGAGGTTGCTGTGAGCTAGGCTGACGCCATGGCACTCTAGCCCAGGCAACAGAGCGAGACTCTGTCTCAAAAAAAAAAAAAAAAAAATTAATTTTATAGAAAATTTCACACATACTCAATAGAGAAAATAATGTAATAAACCCCCATGTATCCATCATTCAGTTTCAAAAGTTTTTAATACATTTCCTTTATTTTTCTTTTTAATCTATAGTCCACCCACTGAAGTATTTTGAAGCAAATACTAAACATCATATTATTTCATCTCTACTTCAGTATACATTTCTAAAGATAAAAGTCCCTTCCCTCCCTCCCTCCCTTCCTTCTTTCCTTCCTTCCTTCCCTCCCTGTAACCATAATGCTATTATCACACCTAAAAAGACAAAACAGCAGTTTCTTAATATTTTAAAATATCCCATGTTCAAATTTCTCTGATTTCCTCAATTTCTTTTATAGTTTATTTATTTATTGTAATCGGCATCCAAACAAGATCACATATTGCATTTGACTGATTAAAAATAACTCTTAAATCTCTTTTAATCTGTACATTCCCCTTTCTCTTTTTTCTTGTAATCGATGTTTTTCTCATAATTTTTTGTACTTGTGTTATTTTCATTTGTATTTTTGTTGATTATATCTATGTAAATAACAGTTTCTCTGTCTTCTATAATTCCTAGAAACTGGTACTTATATCTGGGAGATTTATCAGATTCAGGTTTATTTTTTGGCAAGAATAGTCCCAATGCATCAATCGTATAAGGGGCACGTTATCTGGTTGTTTCTCTTTTTGTGATATTAAGATTGATCAGTGTATTTAGGCTCTGCCAGACTAATCTAATCCATTCTTTATAAAGTGTCTCATCAATTTTTCACTTAATGGTTTTAGCAGCTATTGGTGACAATTGCCTAGAGCCACAGTTTCACTAAGGATTGGTTGTATGATAATACTTTATAAGACTTTGTTGACTTATTAGAGGTAGATGGGCCTTAAAGTAAAATTTAGTGTAAACTTGTCACTTTGGATAAGACAAACAAAAGCCAGGAGAAATGAGAAATGTACCCAATGTTTGCACTTTTTATTTGTTACACGTATTCAACGCATCTCCCTTTCAGTGACTGCAGGCGTTACAGCAATCTCCTATTGAGATAGACTTACTCCTGATGAAAAGCACCAGTCCTGGCTTCAAGTCTAGCTTGGCTTTATACAAGTGACCTTGACCAAGTTGTCTAATCTCTCTCTGACTCAATTTCTCCATTTGTAAAATGGATAGTACTTATCTATTTTAAAGAGTTGAGAGAAATAAGACAGCTAATAAAGTGTGCTTGCCACATTGTAAGAGATCAGAACTAGCCATTATTCATCTTGTCACTCATTTGGCCATTCAAACACAGGTTTTGCAATATTTTATCATTTTGTCATTAAATGAGATGAGCATCAATTTTAATTATAGAAAACTGAATTCTTTGGAAGGTTTTCTTTTCCAAGCCCCTTGTGCTTATTTAGTGATACATAGTTGATGCAAGAGGCTTTCACACACATGAGTTCATTTAATCCTCTCAATAGCTGTGCACTGTAGGCTAACGTGTCTACGATCCTAGCTTAGAAACGAGAAAATGGAAGAGGAAACTTGCTATTTCACATCTAGTTAGTAGCAAAGCTGTGACTATCATCTGTTTCTTCTGGCTCTTTCCTTGACATAGTGCTTTACATATCCTCTGCAATAGAAGGCCCATCTTAGGTAGTCTTTATTTGATTAACCAATTAGTTAATACATTTCAGGCCAACAGGGCAGATTTTAGCACTTAATTTTATTTAAAATAAAATATCCTCTAGTTTTATAATCTAAGAGCTGGAGACAAGAATCCTATCATGGGGTTCTTAATGTACAACATTTTTCCTTTAACCATTAAGCCAAGCGAAAATTCTGGTCTGACTACTCAATGTTAAATTTATCAATGTACTAATGTGTATCATACCATCTCATCCATAAAAGGAAAGCCAACATTAGAGCTAGGAAGGTTTACTTTCCCTTGTAGTACTGAGAGTATTAGAGCATATCTTTTGCATAAATAGATTTCTAAGCAAGTGAATTAAAGAGTTGCTTATAGACATGATAAATAACTTATTCTTCAGTATTCTATTCCATTCATATCTAATTACTGTGATGTTACCTATAAAAATAGCATAGGTGTTAATTGGGTGTTCTTTGTATCAATAAAGATTGAAAATCTTTAAAATCTTTAAAATCTTCTTTGTATCAATAAAGATTGAAAATCAACTACCTTGTTAGCAGACATGCTTTTCTCAGATTACAGGGAAATTTTCAAATATTGTTGACATTGTCATAATAATTCAATTAAAACTAATGCTTATCATTTAATATCAAAATATTCTAAAGCAGCGTGGGCAGTCTGTGACTTGTTTATTATCAGTGCACGGGGAGATAAGTACAAGTATTGAAACAATTATACCAATTTGACCAAGTAAACTTACGCCTGTGGAACCTAGTAATTTTTAAATAGTGGTTATATATTTTTATCTTTTCATTTTTCTCATAATTCAATCTTTATTAAGGTATAAGTTACATAATCTTATGTGCCCATTTGAAGTGTACATTTAATAAATAGATGGCATTTGGCAAATTTGTCCATCCATGTAAACATCTACGAGGCACAATATAAGATATGCTCATCCTCCCCCCATTCCTTATGTCCAATCTAGAAAATCACCCCCTTCCTTAGCCCTAGACAACCACTGATCTGCTTTCTATCCTTACAGACTAGATATGCCTCTTCTGGAGTTGTTGATGTGGCAGTTGCTCACTCTTTTAATTGCTGAGTAATATTTCTATTGCATGGGTATTCCGATTTGTTTATTTAGTCATCCGTTGATGGACATTTGAGTTGTTTATAGTTTGGGCCATTATGAATAAAGCTCTCATAAACATTAGTGTACAAGTCTTTCAGTGGACATGTTTTATTTCTCTTAGGTAAATGCCTAGGATTAGAATTGCTGTATTGTGACAAAAGTGTTTTATTTTTCCAAAATAGAGTGACATTTTACATTTTCACCAGCCATGCATGTGATTTCCATTTGGTCCATGTCTTTGTCAAGACTTGGTATTGTCTTTTAACTTTTAGTAGTTGTAGTGGGTTTTTAGTTGTAATGTAATTTTGTGTTTCCTCATGACTAATAATGCCAAACAACTTTTCATATGCTTATTGGCCATTTGTATATCTTCTCTTATCAAGTGTCTGTTCATATCCTTTGGCCATATGTTATTGGATTGTCTTAGTGAGTTAAAAGAGTTCTTTAGATATTTCTGATATTAAATATCTTACCTTTGTAAGATATGTATATTGAAAAATTTTCTTCCAATCTGTGCCTTGCCTTTTCATTTTAATAGTATCTTTCAAGGAACAGATGTTTTAAAAAATTTGACATATCTAATTTTTTATTGGCTTTTTTGTGTGATGTTTTAATATCTAAGAAATCATTGTCTACTCAAAAGTTATGAAAATTGTCTCCTGTTTTATAAGTTTTAGAACTTTAGCTTTTATGTTTCGGTCTGTGATCTATTTTAAGTTAATTTTTCTGTGTGGTGGGAGGTTAAGGGTTGAGGTCCATTTTTCTCCATAAATAGATCCACTTATTTTTTGAGACAGAGTCTCACTATGTTGCCCGGGCTAGGGTGCTGTGGCGTCAGCCTAGCTCACAGCAACCTCACACTCCTGGGCTCAAGCGATCCTTCTGCCTCAGCCTCCCGAGTAGCTGGGACTACAGGCATGCACCACCACGCCCGGCTGATTTTTTTTTATACATTTTTTTTAATTGGCCGATCAATTTGTTTCTATTTTTAGTAGAGACGGGGTCTCGCTCTTGCTCAGGCTGGTTTCGAACTCCTGACCTTGAGTGATCCTCCTGCCTCGGCCTCCCAGTGTGCTAGGATTACAGGCGTTGAGCCACCGCGCCCGGCCCACTTTTTTAAATATTTGTTGAAACAACTATCCTTTCCCTATTGAAATACCTTGGCACCTTTGTCAAAAATCAGTAAGTCATACGTATGCAGATCCATTTCTGCATTCTATTCTGTTCACTGATCTATGTCTACCCTTAACATAATACCCCATCATCTTGATTACTGTACCTTTATATAGCAAAGCTTTATGCAGATTGTGCAAGTTCTCTAATTTTTTCTTTCTCAAAATGTTTTGGCTATTCTGGGTCATTTGCTTTTACATACAAATTTGATTTTTAACTTGTCGACAAAAAAAGGACTCCTAGAATATTTATTGGAATTGATCTATAGATCAATTTAGGAATAACATTTACAAAATTCATTTTGTAACAAAATTTATATACAGAAAACTGAATCCTCCAATCCACAATTTTCTCTCTCCCCACCTTAGATTTTTTTTCAGTTCTTAACAAGTTCTGATTTTCATTCGCTAGGTCTGGTACAAATTGCTATATTTCATGTTAATACTTGCAAATGAGTTTTTAAATTTTAATCTCCAATTATTAGCATACAGAAATAAAGTTGGGTTTTGTATGTTGACTTTATACCTTACTTTGCTAAATTCATTTTCATAGCTTTTTCGTTGATTCTTTAGGATTTCACATGTATGATCATGTCTTCTGCAAAGAGCTTTATTTTTTAAAATATGTATGTTTTTTCTTTTTCTTACCTTATTTCACAGGCTGGGATCTTCAGTACAATGTTGAATAAAAATGTCGAAAGCAAGTATCTCTTTGCCTTTCTAATTCTAGTTTGCTGAGTTTTAATCGTGAATGGATGTTAAACTTTACTGTATACTTTTTCTGCATCTGTTGAGCTCATCATGTTCCACCCTACCATATTAATTTGGTAAATTAAACTGATTTTTAAAATTCTAGTAGTTCTCTTAAAATACATTCAATTGTGGTAAATTAATACACACAATATAAAATTTACCATTTTAACCATTTTTAAGTTCAGTTCAGTATTAAGTACATTAATTGTTGTGCAACCAATCTCCAGGAATTTTTCATCTTGCAAAACTTTATACCCATTAAATAATAACTCTCCATTTTCTACCTCCCTGCTAATTCATTTTTTATTTTATAAATGTTTGTGACAAATTGAAAATAAAGTGGCCCTTCACTACAGAAAGTTTTCAAAACAGTTTATTAGTAAAATGCATTTTTATTTTTTACAGACAGGGTCTTGCTCTATCTGCCAGGATAGAATACAGTGGCGTCTCATCATAGCTCAATGCAACCTCAAATTCCTGGGCTCAAGCGATCTTCCTACCTTAGCCTCCAAAGTAGTTCAAATTACAGGCATGTGCCACCATGCCTGGCTAATTTTTCTTATTTTTTGTGGAGATGAAATCTCACTGTGTTGTCCAGGCTGGTCTCAAACTTCTGGCTTTATGCAATCTTTCTGCCTCGGCTTCCCAAAGTGTTAGGTCACTAGGATTACAGGTGTGAGCCACTTTGCCTGGCGAAAAATCACCATTTTAAACCTATGCTTGGCTTGCAAATTAAACTTGAAAGCCATATACAGAAAAAAAAAAGCCTTGGGAGAAAACAAATATACCTAACTAGTGTTCTGACTGATGATTTTCAAACTAGGTAAAATTAGATTACGTAATTTTAAAGCAATTTATTTCACTCAAACCACAGTATCTTATTTAAGTATGTCAGTCAAAGTTTTATCATTACTTGACCATAAACAAAGGCACAAGTCACATTTTTTCCTGACCTGTTCCCATTCCTCTGTACTCTATTCCTGGCTGAAGCATCCTGCTAAGCCAACATGGACAGGTGATTTTTTTAGTTTTTCAAAAAAAGGGTTTTACTAAGGATTTATTGCTTAATAATCATCAGCTTGCCTTCTGGCAAGTACTCAGTGTTACCAATTCATCTGTTACGATTCTAAAACAGTTTCGCTTTTTATATAGAATTTCATTTATTTTCTTGAAGAGATTAACTTCTAATAATTTTAGTTCCATGGAATCTGTTCTTCCCAAATTGATAGCTTTTAATTAACTAAATATATAGGAGTCATACGTACAATACATCATAAATGGACTGTCAGATTTCTATCCAAGCAAATATCCTGAGAATTTCAAATTATTTGTTTTCAGGAAAAAAACTTTAAGCAACACCAAAAGATACTGTATAATAGTTTTATTTTTCTCATTTTACTATTTTTACATTTTATGCACAAATATTTTTTATCTGGGTAAAAATAGAAAATAACCTTTATGTAAAATTACAAAAAAAAAAAATAAAAACCACAAAGAAATACATAATTGTTATTATGACAGTATAAGTGTCTTTATTTAAAGAGTAAAAATGTATGCAAAAATCCTCCTCCCTTTTACAAAAGTTTGAGAATATTTTTTTCCTGGCAGCAAGTGAAATATTGAAGTATCAATATTTTTACTTTTTAGATCTGAAGACATTAAGTTAGTCACAGGTTTGTTTTGCAATTATGAATTTTAAAACATTTCTGTGCTACTTTAAAGATAAACTAGTTTTTTTAAAGGCAGTAGCATAAAATAATGAATATGGAAAACAGCAGACCTTACCAAAAATACCTGGTGGTATAACCCTTTAAAGAAATATCATACTTGAATATCACCATTAATCATGGGAGAAAACAACTAAATAATTTTTCCTACTGACACAGGTTGACAGAAAAATGAATATGATCAGTTGATTCACAAGAAGATCAACCACACATAGCAATTTTGCCAATATTGTTTGATTTTCCAATACCAACACACATCTTCAGATTTTAGACTAGTAAGGTATGTATGAAGGTTGGCTCAATAAAAACCTCACAGGGAAAACAAGTTTTAAAACGTGAACATTTCATCATTCTTGTCCTTATATAGTATAAAAGATGACCAATAATCTTATGTTTCTTTTGAATATATTGTAAATTCTCTATGAAAAATTTATTCATAAACACAGAGCAAAGAATGAATAGCATGAATTATATTTTCTTCCACAACACATTTTTTTTTTGAGACAGGGTCTCTCTCTGTTGCCTGGGCTGGAGTGCTGTGGCATCAGCCTAGATCACAGCAACCTCAAACTGCTGGGCTCAAGCAATCCTTCTGCCTCAGCCTCCTGAGTAGCTGGGACTACAGGCATGCACCACCATGCCCGGCTAATTTTTTCTATATATTTTTAGTTGTCCAATTAATTTCTTTCTATTTTTAGTAGAGACGGGGTCTTGCTCTTGCTCAGGCTGGTTTTGAACTCCTGACCTCTAGTGATCCTCCCGCCTCAGCCTCCCAGAGTGCTAGGATTACAGGCGAGAGCCACCATGCCTGGCCCTGTTAGGTAAATTTTTATCCCTCTGCCCTCCTCACCTTTCCCCACCTTCTTAGTTTCCAATGTCCATTACACCACTTTATGACCATGTAAAACGTATGCTATTTTAAGGTTAGTCTGTCAGTTAACCCAAAAGTGTATAAAATCCAGAATTCATTTTTTTTACCAAAGGTAGTTTAAGTGTACATATAACTTGATTAAATTGTTAGAAGTGGCTTCTGATAAAGGATTGAAGATAATCTATTTTATTTTATTTTTTTAAGAGAGGGGATCATGGCTGAGTGAGGCTGCTCACACCTGTAAGCCTAGCACGCTGGGAGGCTAAGGCGGGAGGATTGCTTGAGCTCAGGAGTTTGAGACCAGCCTGAACAAGAGCGAAATCCCATCTCTACTAAAAATAAAAAAATTACCCAGAAGTCATGGTGCACACCTATAGTCCCAGCTACTTGGGAAGCTGAGGCAAGAGGATCACTTGAGCCCAGGAGTTTGAGGTTGCTGTGAGCTATGATAACGCCACTGCACTCTACCCAGGACAACAGAGCAAGACTCCATCTTCAAAAAACAAAAAAAGAGAGAGATGGGATCTCACCATGTTGCCTAGGCTGGTCTCAAACTCCTAGGCTAAAGCAATCCAAATCCAAGCACCTCAGCCTCCTGAGTAGCTGGGAATACAGGCACGTGCCAAAGCACCCAGATGATGATAGCTTTTTAAAATTAACCATCACTTGCTTAATTATGAATGAAAACTGGAAGTAAATATGCCCAGCTTGTTCAAATTGTTTTAAAATCTTTTTCCATTCCTAACAACATAACGATGGGAGACTAGTTTATCTACTATGATGTTACTAAAACAAAACATAGGAACAATGTAGATATACATTATACCCTGTCACAGTGCCATCAATCAAACCTAAATTAGATAAATTAATAAGCAATACAGATGACTTGAACCTTTTTTAAAAAAACCTTTAGCACCTGTAATCCTAGCACTCTGGGAGGCTGGGGGTGGAGGTAGGGATTGCTTGAGCTCAGGAGTTCGAGACCAGTCTGAGCAAGAGTAAGACCATGTCTCTACTAAAAATAGAAAAATTAGCCGGACGTCATGTCACACGCCTATAGTCCCAGCTACTTGGGAGGCTGAGGCAAGGGGATCCCTTGAGTCCAGGAGTTTCAGTTTGCTGTGAGCTATGATGACACCACTGCACTTTATCCAGGGTGACAGAGTGAGACTCTGTCTCAAACCACCTCCCCCCCAAAAAAACCTTTAGTTAACTGAGCAAACTCAGGTGTTACCATTATAAATAGTAAATATTGATATATATTATACAATGTTCTCGGTGTTCACAGACATTTACCATGGGGAATTTCTACTTCACTTCAAATTTTTGGTTTAGTTATGATTGGAAAATGACTAAAAAGTTACAAGTCTAATTGGGGTTCTCTATATTAATTATCTACATGTATATTTTTAAAGAGCAATATATAGTTTTTATAATTTAAATTTTTTTCTATTGTGTTTCTTTTGATTATATTTACAGAAATGTAATGTTAAGTTTGTCAAGTTGAATCATAATAATTTGGGCTTGTATTTTGTATTTTTCCCCCATTTCATTTTTCCAATAATTCATTTTTATTGTATTTTACAGAAGTATCAATCTGCAAGGGGTGGGAAATTTTAAAAACTGGTTCCTCAAAAACAGGAGGTGGTTTAGGTGTCACTCTGGCAGTGTGCAGCTAACAGGATGTGGCCGTGGTGGGACAGCAGTACCCTAGGCAAGAAGCTGCTGTAGAGTGATCTGGCTGCGTCTTGGGTCTTGGCTTCATTTTCAGAGCCGCAGCTTTCCCACTGATTCTGTAGGCTATGTAATTGCTTTCCAATTTTATTTTTAGTTAAACAGTTTCATGATTTGCAACTAAGAACTCTGACTAGTGTACACCTTTTGTTCTACTTCTTTTGCTTTACTGATCTTTCTCAATCTCTGCTTTCCCAAATTAAAGAACCAGCTGCTACACCTTTATCTCTACCATGCTTATTGTGTTTTTCCCACCCTGAGCTGCAGATTTTGTTTCTGTAGAAGTGTGAACAGATGTTTCTGGCATCTTGTGTTTTACAATGAAAATAATGTTAAATGGTCAAGTCAGTTTTTTTTGGTATTTGTTGGCATTAACTCAGGTGTATTATAAATTAAATAATAAATATTGAGTACTTTAAACATCACAACAAAACTATATGCTAGGTATCATTACCCTCACTTTATAATGAGAAAACTAAGGTTCAGAGAGGTTAATCACTTTATCAAGGTTATTTTGTTGGTACAAGGCAGAGATAAAACTCAAATCCAAAGTATATAATCACTTGGGAAGCCAAAATACATTTGAACATTTGGAAAATAACACATCAGCAATCCAGCTTATACTTTATCTGAGAAGGACCATTTATGCTACTTTCTAGTTCTTACCTGTCAGCTTAGTGAAGGCTTCCATGTCATCAATTGCTGTAGAAATGTGATACTTTTTTCCTTCAGCACCTGTAATCTCTATGTAGGGGTTTGCTTTGAGCAAAGCATCTGTAATCCTAAAGATTTTGTAAAAATTTATGCTTATGAGAAATTTTGAATATTTCCTTTATGCCTTACTTAAAGAAATCTTTCTATTTTAGGGAAATCAAATCTTGAGGTATGATGTTTTACAGATACTGCTTCTTAATCATACTAAATAAGTACAGGGAGCTACCATGCTTACTGTGTTCGAGACACTATCAGCTGGGTGAGGCGGCTCAAGCCTGTAATCCTAGCATTCTGGGAGGCTGAGGCGGGAGGACTGCTTGAGCCCAGGAGTTTGAGATTGCAGTGAGCTATCATGATGCCACTGCACTCCACCTTGGGAGACAAAGCAAGACTTTGTCTCAAAACAAACAAACAAACAAACCCACACACTATGGCAGGACTTTAGAAATATTATTTTATTTAATCTTTCCAACAATAAGGTAGGTATCAATCAGTCCCAATTTTATAGATGCAGAAATTAAATAATTTTTATTTAACCAACTCAGGAAGAAGCTTTGAATCTAGATCCGAATTTAAAACAAAAACCCCCCAAAACAAAAAAAAACCTCTTACCAAATTCTTTTTTTTTTTGTTTTCTTTTTTTGTGTGTGTGTTTGTTTTTATTTTTATTTTTATTTTTTTTTGTTTGTTTCTTTCTTTTTTTGTTCTATTACCAAATTCTTAATCATACTAATAGGAGAATGTATTCTAACTAGTCTGTTGATGACAAAGGATAGGTAAAAAATAGAAATAAAGATAAATTTCCTCAACACAAATGTAAAAACAAACATGAAAGGTTTATAATAAATCAATTTAAGGCTATTTTAGAGCCTTAAAATATGAAATTTTTAAGGCTCTAAAATTTTAACATGAAATTAACTTTTGACCCATATCTAATTTTTTTTTTTTGAGACAGAGTCTCACTTTGTTGCCCGGGCTAGAGTGCCATGGCATCAACCTAGCTAACAGCAACCTCAAACTCCTGGGTTCAAGCGATCCTTTTGCCTCAGCCTCCCAAGTAGCTGGGACTACAGGCATGCACCACCATGCCCGGCTAATTTTTTCTATATATTTTTAATTGGCCAATTAATTTCTTTGTATTTTTAGTAGAGATGAGGTCTCGCTCTTGCTCAGGCTGGTTTCGAACTCCTGACCTTTGAGCGATCCGCCCACCTCGGTCTCCCAGAGTGCTAGGATTACAGGCTTGAGCCACATACCCAATTTTTGATAACTCTTCATGGGGTCTGTGAGTCACCTAGACTGTAGTCACCTTGTGCATACTTTTCTGCAGTGGTTCTGACTGGACTGGGAAGACATAAAATTCCTGTGGATTTTACAAGTTGGTACTAATTTTGATAAATCTTTGATGGGGTAAGGACAGACATTAATCTCAGTTCTTAATTTTTGTCATTAATCTCAGAACATCAATTATTCATGTCCCACCTCCCATTACCTTGATGACTAATAGCTGGTATGTAAGTGACTCCGTGTGCAGAGGTCCTGAGCCATCCCAGCACTGCCCCTTCATGTCTAGCATGAACCAGCTCCCCGTCCCTTCATCTACCCCTCTATCCACCTCCCTTTTCTCCCTCCAACTAAATTAAGTTCACTTTATGCTAGATTTTCTTTTTATTGTTTAAGGAAAGCATTTTAGATATATTCACTTAAAATTCGCTTGAATTTGTCTAGAAATCTTTAATTGACTCTAGCAGGATATTCCAGCAAAGTATCAGGGAAAATTTTACAGGGAAATAACAATCAAATTTCTTACATTTTATCAATGATGTTGCCAACTTTGTGTTGATAAGCTCTACGGTGTAAACAGTTGCGAGTGTGGAACATGTCGTACAGATTTCCAACCTCCTGCAGGAAAACATGAAATAAATATTAAGGTAGGATCAAATTATGTTAACCTTATTAATAGATAAGTTCATAAGAGAAGGAAAAGGGATGGTGGCAGACAAGAAGGCTACGCTCAGGGGCTATTTCATTAAAAGCTCTCGCCTACTAAAAAATGGGGAAGAATTAGTAAAGCTACTTATTGGTGTGCAACATTCAGTTTTTTAGTATACTAAAATCTATTGTATGTTCTAACTCTGTGACAGGTTCTGTTTTAGGCATCTTAAACATATCTTTTAATCCTCCCAATAACTCTAGGAAACAGGTATAATTCTTGTGCTCTTTGTTCTTGACAGACTTTCTATAGTACACTACTACACTAGTCTTTGGTTACATGACTACAGTCTAGCAGGGACCTAATGATTTTAGTAGTTCACCCTTGAACAACAGGCGTTTGAACTTTGCCAGTTCAATTGTACATGGATTTTCTTTTGTTTCTGCCACTTCAGAGACAGCAAGACCAACCCCTTCTCTTCCTCAGTCTACTCAATGTGAAGATGACAAAGATGAAGATCTTTATGATGATCCCATTCCACTTAATGAACAGTAAATGTATTTTTTCTTCCTTATGATAAACTTAACATTTTCTCTAGCTTACTTTATTGTAAGAATACAGTACATACATAATACATGTAACATACAGAATGTATGTTAATCAACTATTTAAGTTATTGGTAAGGCTTCTGGTCAACAATAGGCCATTAGTAATTAAGTTTTTGGGGAGTTGAAAGTTATACCCAGATTTGACTGTGTGGGAGGGTCAGCACCCCTAAACACCACATCGTTCAAAGGTCAACGGTATTCTGAAACACTAATATAGTGATTAAAACTGAGACTATGGAACCAAACTTTCTGAGTTGAAATTTAATCTCTGCCACTTATAAACTGTATGGTTTCTTTGTGCCTTAATTTTCTCACCTGTTAAATGGGATAATAATAGTATTTATCTCACAGGGTTATGAAGATTGAGTTGATTCATCTAAAGCACTTAAAACAGTGCCTAGCACAAGCCAGGCACAGCAGTGTGTGCCTGTAGTCCCAACTGCTCAGGAGGCTGAGGTGGGAGGATCACTTGGGCTCAGGAGTTCAACACCAGTCTGGGTGACATGGTGAGAACCCTGTCTTAATTTAAAATAAAAAAACAAACAGAAAACCAACCATACAGAAAACCCCACAAAACAAGTATCTGTTGAGCACGAAACTCAATAAATGTCAATTTTAATTTTATTATTATTTAATAATGCAGTGCAAGTGAAAAGAGCCTTAAGATATTTACAAATGCTAGACAGTAAGTAAAGAGATTGATGATTTGTTAATTTCTCCAATTTGTTTAGTGGTTATTTCCAGACTTAAGACCATGAAATACACTCTTCTTATTGTTTCCTCTGACACAACTTACCTTATCTCGAGTACAAATAAGCATCTGATTATCTATTTCACAGACACGAGCAAACTTAATAAAGCGCTTGTAATCAAAATTATTTTGGATTCCAAGATGATGGCAGTCCCTAAGAAGGATTCCAAAGCAGAGAGATAAAATTTGTCAAGGAAGCTGTATCTTAAATATTAACCCTAAATTTACGTAAAGATTTTAAACCTACTTTTCTGAAATGCTCTGTGCATACCTGGCAAAATAATCCCATTTGTCCACATCAATGCCATTTCTTTTATTAGCCACTATCTCATAAAGGAAGCTTTTCTCTTTAGGACGCCCTTTATATGGCCACTGGAAGACAAGAAAACCCACTGAAAAGTTTTAGGATAGGCACCAAATCTATATACAAGCAAAGCAATTGCATTAATCTAAAAATTATAAACAGATAACTGACTGAGAATATGAGGTAAGTTACAAGGTTCTATTCTTTCCTTCTTCTACTTGATTACCGATAGAAAGGGAAAAGACATGCTAAGATACATGGTGCTCTATTAATGCTAAACTTTCTTATGCCACTGAAAGGATCTTAATTCTATTACATTTCCCATAACCAACAATTTTTGTGTTTTGTTGGTTTTAAAGCTTTTTTAAAATATAAAATTTACTTATAAACTATTAATAATGTTCCCTAAATGACAATGCTTGAATTCATGCATTAAAACAGTACTGTCTTTTAAAGTGGCTATACCTAGTCTAAATAACATACATTGTTCAAAGCATTTTTGGAGCTCCATTTTTTGGAAATAGGATATTTACTGCAAAACCCATGACTTTATCTTACGTCTTATAAATAGATCTGTATATATTTGAGCAAAAAACCCTAAAAATCATAAGGGAAAATCATTTTTCCATTTCTTTTTTAATTTAACAAAATACAAAAGATCAAAAAGGAAACAAAACATCTTCCTCTGAATGAGTTCAACTTTTTTCTAGATCATCATATATTTAAATATTTCAAATATGGTCATTTTAATGGTTAAACAAGACACAGAGTTTTACATTTCCAAACAAAGTTGCCTTAGGCTTCTATACAAAACATTACATATATATTCATTAAAAAAGGATTTATATATTTTAATTTTGGGGGTAACTTTTAAAGAACTCAAGAGGTGGAAAATAATATAACCTTTTTATTTTCTGCACCAAATAGTAGAAATATATAACTTATATTTTTATCATTCAGCCTTGAAAAAAGCCAAATGTATGGCTCTAAAAAAATCAAGAAAAGGCTGGGCATGGTGGCTAACACCTATAATCCTAGCACTCTGGGAGGCCAAGGTGGGAGGATCGCTCAAGGTCAGGAGTTCGAGACCAGCCTGAGCAAGAGCTTCTCTACCAAAAATAGAAAGAAATTAATTGGCCAACTAAAAATATATAGAAAAAATTAGCCGGGCATGGTGGCGCATGCCTGTGGTCCCAGCTACTCAGGAGGCTGAGGCAGGAGGATTGCTTGAGCCCAGGAGTTTGAGGTTGCTGTGAGCTAGGCTGATGCCACGGCACTCTAGCCTGGCAACAGAGTGAGACTCTGTCTCAAAAAAAAAAAAAAAAAAAAAAAAAAATCAAGAAAAGACTACATAAAAAGGACCAGTCAGTTCAAATTAAGTTGTATGCAAACTTACCACAGAATCTTTTCTGATAGGTGATTCAAGTGGTCCTGTAATTTGTTCCTTGATAAAGCAAATATCTTCTTCAGGGACGAGACCATAGTATTGCATGACAGCTTTGAGTCCATTAGAATTAATTAGGTGCTCAAACATCTTAACTGAGCCCTGTTCATGCTAGGAAAAGTCAGCATAATATGGTGTGTTATAGACTGTAGCTCATTGGAGGCCCCGATTACCAAAATTATACTTACTTCTAGGTAATTCTGAGATAAGGTTATACTGCATATTAATTATCTAGTTTCCAACCACAGCCTTGCAGACATTTAAAACTCTCATCAAATCTGTCATTATTTTACTTGTCTATAAACCTTTTAGAAATCATATTCATTATTGCATAAATAAATAATATTTAATACATTTGATGAGCTATAACCATTTATAGTATTTGGAAGAACATTATGGGGTCATACAGATAGAATCCCATTTTAATAAATATCACTATAAAATTTATATATATATGTGTGTGTGTGTGTGTTTTTGAGACAGCACCTCACTCTGTTGTCCAGGCTAGAGAGCATTGGCATCATCATAGCTCACTCAAACTATTGGGCTCAGGTGATCCTCCTGCCTCAGCCTCTGGAGTAACTGTGACTACAGGTGCATGCCACCGCACCTGGCTAATTTTTTAAATTTTTTATAGAGATGGGAGTCTCACTATGTTGCTCAGGCTGGTCTCCACCTCCTGGGCTCAAGCAATCCTCCCTCTTCAGCCTCTAGCTCTATTTTACAAACGGCCTTTAACATGTAAAGTTACAAGACCTGTTAGCACTCCTATCTAGTGGTGAGAAAGGGTACCTGTAAACTTGCCAGTGAAAACAAAAGTATCAGAGCTCTGGAGTCAAGACACAGGTTGAAATCTCAAATGAGCCTCAGTTTGCTCACTCACTCACAATCAATGTAAAGATCAAATGACCTGAAGACATCTGCTCTATCCCAGGTCTTACCAAAAACTAACTCAAATGAAAAACAAAATCAGGATGGTCCTACAACTATTTTAAAAAAATCGAATCAAGATGCATATAATAGGCCGGGCGCGGTGGCTCACGCCTGTAATCCTAGCACTCTGGGAGGCTGAGGCGGGAGGATCGCTCAAGGTCAGGAGTTCAAAACCAGCCTGAGCAAGAGTGAGACCCCATCTCTACTAATAATAGAAAGAAATTAATTGGACAACTAAATACGTACAGAAAAAATTAGCCGGGCATGGTGGTGCATGCCTGTAGTCCCGGCTACTTGGGAGGCTGAGGCAGAAGGATTGCTTGAGCCCAGGAGTTTGAGGTTGCTGTGAGCTAGGCTGACGCCACGGCACTCACTCTAGCCCGGGCAGCAGAGTGACAATCTGTATAAAAAAAAAAAAAAAAAAAAAAAAAAGATGCATATAATAAAAAAGAAGAAAAATGTTAATAGTAACTTTAGGGTGGAGAAATTTAGCATACACTGCCTTAATGAAATCAGCAAAATTAATATTACTAGTAATTAGAATGCATATGAGAATGTGGATTTTTTTCTAGTGTCCTTAAGATTTCTTTGAAGGAAATTACTTTTCTTGTTTGTCATTGAGGGTCAATGGAATGGCCACAAAATATAGAATTTGAGACAGTCTTATAAGCACAGTAGCAGTTTACAAAGTATTACAGGATATTTGTAATTCTTTTCTCTATACTGAAGTTTTAACACTTTTTTCTGTTTTACTTCATTATTTTAAAATTAAAAACTTTTAAAACTTAAAAAAAATATTAGTAGTAATGACTCAACTAGATTTTAGGTGCCCCCTGGTATGATACCCTATCAAGGACACATCACTTCAGTGTTCACTCTGCCAAACATGCATAGCTTGACTCTAGGAGGAAAGATCAAACTGAAACTCAAATTGAGGAACATTCCACAAAATAGCTCACCTGCTCTTAAAAACATGACAAAGTCACGAAAGATAAAGACTAAGGAACCGTTCCAGATGAAAAGAAACTAATGAGAAATGGCAACTAAATGCAATGTTTAATCCTGGATTGCATCCTGGACCAGGGGAAAAAAGGCTTTTCCCTCATTTTCCAAATGGACAATTGGTGAAATGCGAAAGTAAGTTGGTGAATTAGATAACTGTTCTGCACCAATATTAATTTCCTGATTTTGATCATAGTACTCCAGTTACGTAAAAGAATGTTCTTCTCTTTAGGAAATACCCATTGAACTAGTTAGGAATAAAAATGTATGTCTACAGCTTACTTTTTAATGGTCCAGAAAAAAAATTTATATACAAAGAGAGAGCATGTTTAAGAAAACATCCAAAATGGGTTAAAGGTTTATGAGAATTCCTTGTACTATTTTTGCAACTTTTTTGCGTGAAATTATGTCAAAATTAAACGTTAAAAAATTCAATCAGTAGTTGAAAAAGAATTTCCCTTTAAATAATAAAATATGGTTGCCTACTGTGATTTTTTTTTTTTTAACACTTTACTGGAGATCCACCAAGTACAGAAAAACAAACAAAAAAAAAAGAAAACGAAAAGAAAGAAAAAAGGTGTAAGAGTTGGAAAAGAAGAAAAACACATTATTACTTGCAGATGCAGAAACTGATATACCTTGAAAACTCAAAAGAATCTATAAAGTTTTTAAAAATAAATAGCAAAATAGCAGTTTTAAATATATAAATGCCAAATGTTTATGAATATACTAGCAAACTAGAAAAATTTAAGTTTCATAAAGGCAGCACAGACAATAATAACTAAAGTATAAAGAACTTAGGAGTAAATATAACAAAAGATATATATAAGATTGTTATGGAGGGCTGGGCATGGTGGCTCACATCCAGCACTTTTGAAGGCTGAGGTGGGAGGACTGCTTGAGCCCAGGAGTTTGAGACCAGCCTGGGTAACACAGCAAGATCCTGTTTCTACAAAACATAATAGAAAAAATTAGCCAGGTGTGGTGGTAAATGCCTGTAGTCCCAACTACTAAGGAGGCTGAGGCAGGAGGATAGCTTGAGCCCAGGAGTTTGAGGCTACAGTAAGCTATGATGATGCACTCTACTCTAGCAGGGGCAACAGAATGAGACTCTGTTTCAAAAAATCCAAAACCAAAACAAAGAGAAGTATGTTGACCTAAAAGGAAGAAGCCAAGGCAAAATTAATATAGAGAGTTTATTTTGGGCCAAGGCTGAGGATTGCAACCTGGGACAAACTTCCAAGTTGCCTTGAGGAGTGCTCCAGAGAATAAAAGAGAGGCTCAAGTTTTAAAGAAAAGGAGGAATCAGAAGAGGGGATGATTATGGAAGTTGTTGATCAGGAATTCTCATTGGTTTACAGAAATAACACTGGTTAGTGATTGGTTATCTTTTGTTGAACAATAGGGTGTGGTATTTTATGGCTGCCTGGCAGTCTAGCATCACATAGCAAATGGCTTCAAGATGTAATTATTTAGCTCAACGGGGAGTGACACAATTGCTCTTTCACTTGGATGCCTCTTCTGGGCCTGTTAATTTAAAGGAGCTTGTATTCCTCAGTCATAAAAGTTTCTTTTCTTCTTTCCCCCACCCCGACCAAAAGTAAAAATAGTTAAGTGTGAAACAGAATAGAATCCAGAAAGATTCATCATATATGAGAAGTTAATAAATGTTGGAGCTGGTATTATAGATGAGAGGAGAAAGGATGAACTATTCAAAAAACAATGGTCCATAGTTTTTAAAAAATTAAATTTTTGGCCAGGTGGGGTGGCTCATGCCTACAATCCTGGTACTCTGTGAGGCCAAAGCGGGAGAATCCCTTGAGGTCAGGAGTTCGAGATCAGCCTGAGCAAGAGTGAGGCTCTGTCTCTACAAAAAATAGAAAAATTAGCCAGGTGTCAAGGCGCTGCGCCTGTAGTCCCAGCTACTCAAGAGGATTGCTTGAGCCCAGGAGTTTGAGGTTGCTATGAGCTAAGATGAGGCCACTGCAAGGAGTGGTTTGTAGAGTAGCCAGGAACACACACACACACACACACACACACACAGAATTTAGATTTCTCCCATACACATAAAGAAAAATAGATTCTCCATGAGCTAAGGATTTACATGTGAAAGGCAAAAAATTTAAAGACAAGACTTGGTAATGGCTGAGTAGATCCTATTAGATCAACTGTGCTGGGGAAAACAACTATAATCTCTGGACAACTCCCTGAAGATATTGGAGAGAGACCAAAAGCAAACAGATGTTAGAAGAAAATCAATAATTGGAAGGGAAAGGTATTGAGCAATATTCCAGTTTTATGGCTTTTAGCCTGAGGGCAGGCCCCAACGCAGGAAAACTGGTGAGAAACTATCCATTTTACTGGCTTGAAGAACTAGAGTAGTTCATCAAAATTTAAAACTTCTGTTTCTCAAAAAGTATCATTAAAAAATGAGTTGGCAAGCCAGACACTAGGGGAAAATATTCACAATACACATATCTAACAGTATTTATAAAGAATCCCTATAAATCAGTAATAGAATAGCAAGCAATCAAATTTTTTAAATGTGCAAAATGATGAAAGAGTTCTTTACAAAAGAAGAGATAGCAATAACAAAGCACAGGAAATGGTATTCAACATACATTAGAAAATGCAAATTTTTTTTTTTTTTTTTTTTTTTTTTGAGACAGAGTCTCACTTTGTTGCCCGGACTAGAGTGCCGTGGCGTCAGCTTAGCTCACAGCAGCCTCAAACTCCTGGGCTGAAATGATCCTTCTGCCTCAGCCTCCCGAGTAGCTGGGACTACAGGCATGCACCACCATGCCCGGCTAATTTTATATATTTTTTAGGTGGCCAATTAATTTCTTTCTTTCTATTTATAGTAGAGACAGGGTCTCGCTCTTGCTCAGGCTGGTTTCGAACTCCTGACCTTGAGCAATCCGCCCTCCTCGGCCTCCCAGAGTGCTAGGATTACAGGCGTGAGCCACCGCACCCAGCCAAGAAGGAGCTTTTGACACTTGAAAAGGCTAAAGTGGGGAAAGAAAACATTTGAAATCTAGACTTGGGATAGTGGTGATTTATAAAGGAAAGTGAAGTATACTTTTTAATCTGACTTATACTTTTTTTTTCTTGCAGGATGAGAAGTGCCAATATGACCCAAAAAATCGTGCTGCCACATGTTCAAAGTACACTGAACTTCCCTATGGCAGTGAAGAGGCCCTGAAAGAAGCTGTGGCCAATAAAGGACCTGTGTCTGTCGGCATAGATGCAAGTCATCCTTCTTTCTTCCTCTACAGAAGTGGTAAAAATTCAGATATGTTATGCTCCTGTTATATATGCTGCCCTTGCACTAAAAGAAGGAATGTCCTGCCCCATCACTCCACCTCTGAAAGTTTACA
Organism: Lepilemur ruficaudatus; assembly: GCA_963574885.1. Classification (NCBI taxonomy): domain Eukaryota; kingdom Metazoa; phylum Chordata; class Mammalia; order Primates; family Lepilemuridae; genus Lepilemur; species Lepilemur ruficaudatus. The sequence continues at coordinate 7,377 of CAUYRT010046490.1, read as the reverse complement.
TGGGTTAAACAGAATCCTACATTTCATACAAGTATTTTTCACCTAGTTCTAGTCAGTAAAGTAATACTTACCAAAACTTATTAACCCTACATGCCAGCTACTATGCTAAATTCTTTATGTGTATTAGCTCATTTAGTCTTTACAATAACCTTAATTTACAGGTGAATAAAACTGAGTCTTAAAGGAGTTAACTCACCTAAGATCACACAATCTGAAAGTGGTTGAGCTGGTATAAAACCTATGCAACGTGGCTCCAGAACTTGCACTTTTAACTGCTGCAGGGACTCCATAGTGTAAGTGTCGCACAGCAGTATATAAGGAAGACACCTAACTGTTTCTTTAAGCAGAGGCTTAAAAATATTATAGTCAGTTATACAAAACTGAATATTTTCTGAGCACCCACTAAGAGTAGAACATTGTATTAGACAAAATAGAAGGCTGTAATATATTTTTAAACCTCATTAGAGAGCATTTAATCTACTAAAGGATGAAAATGTATGAAAAAAAATAGGAATACAAGCATACCTCAGAGATATTGCAGGTTCCATTCCAGACCACCTCAATAAAGCAAATATCACAATAAAGTGAATCACAAATATTCTGGTCTCCCAGTGCATGTAAAAGTTATGTTTACATGATAATGTAGTCTATTAAATGTACAATAGCATTAAGTCTAAAAAAAATACATACCTTAATCTAAAAGTATTTCATTGCTAAAAAAACACTAATGATCTGAGCTTTGTTTTTGGAACCTTGTCTCAGTGTTGATGGCTACTTACTTATCAGGGTGCTGGTTGCAGAAGGTTGGGGTGGCAGTGGTGATTTCTTAAAATAAGACAACAATGACGTTTGCTGCATTAATTGACTCTTCCTTTCACCCACAGTAGAATTTTCAAAATTGAAATCATTCCTCTCAAACCCTTTTGCTGCTTTATCAACTAAGTTTAGGTGATATCTAAATCCTTTGCTGTCATTTCAACAATGTTCACAGCATCTTCACCAGTAGATTCCATCTTAGGAAACCACTTTCTCTGCTCACCCACATGAGGCAACCCCTCATCTGTTTAAATTTTATCATGAAGTTGTAGCGATTCAGTCCCATATGCAGGCTCCACTTCGAATTCTAGTTCTCCTGCTATTTCCACCACATCTGCGGTGAAGTCTCAAATCCCTCAAAAGTCATCCATGAAGGCTGGAATCACCCTCTTCCAAACTCCTGTTAATGTTGATATTTTGATCTCCTCTTATGAATCACAAATGTTCTTAATGACATCTAGAATGGTAAATCTTTTCCAGAAGGTTATCAATTTTCTTAGCCCAGATCTATCAGAGGAATAACTACCAATGGCAGCTATAGCCTTATGAAATGTATTTCTTAAATAATAAGACTTGGAAGTTGAACTTACCCCTTGATCCATGGGCTGGAGAATGGATGTTGTGTTAGAGGCATGAAAATAACACTGATCTCCTTGTACATCTCCATCAGAGCTCTTGAGTGACCATGTGCGTTGTCAATGAGCAATAATATTTTGAGGGGAAGCTTTCCTTCTGAGTAGTAGTTCTCAACAGAGGGCTTAAAATATTCAGTAAACCATGTTGTAAACTGATATGCTGTCAGCTGGCCTTTGCTGTTTTATTTATAGAGCATGGGCAGAGTGGATTTAGCATAATTCTTAAGGTCCCCAGGATTTTTCCAAATGGGAAATGAGTATTGGCTTCAACTTTAAGTCACCAGCTGCATTAACCTGGTGATGAGGAGAGTCAGCCTGTCCTTTGAAGCTTTGAAGCCAGGCATTCACTTCTCTACACCTATGAAAGTCCTGGATGACATCCTCTTCCAATATAAGGCTGTTTGTCTACACAGAAAATCTGTTGTTTTGAGTAGCCACCCTCATCAATGATCTTAGCTAGATCTTCTAGATAACTTGTTGGAGCTTGTACACCAGCACTTGCTGCTTCACCTTGTACTTTTATGTTGTGGAGATGGCTTGTCTTCCCTTAAAACTCATGAACCAACCTATGCTAGTTTCAAACGTTTCTTCTGCAGCTTCCTCACTTCTCTCAGTCTTCATAAAATTGAAAGAGAGTCAGGGTCTCTGGATTAGGTTTTGGCCTGAAGGCATGTTATGGCTGGTTTGATGTATCCAGATCACTAAAATTGTCTCCATATCAGCAATAAGGCTGTTTCTGTTTTCTTATCATTCATGTGTTCACTGGTGTAGCATTTTTAATTTCCTCCAAGAACTTTTCCTTTGCATTCACGACTTGGCTGTTTGGCACAAGAGGCCTAGCTTTCAGCCTATCTCAGTAGTCAACATACCTTCCTCAATAAGCTTAATCATTTCTAGCTTTTGATTTACAGAGTGAGAGAGGCTGGGCACAGTGGCTCACGTCTGTAATCCTAGCACTTTGGGAGGCTGAGGTGGAAGGATCGCCTGAGGCCAGGAGTCTAGACAAGCCTGAGCAAGAGGGAGACCCTGTCTCTACAAAAAATAGAAAAATTAGCTGGGCACGGTGGCATGTGCTTATAGTCCCAGCTACTTGGGAGGCTTAAGCATCATAGCTCGCTGCAACTATGATTACACCACTGCGCTCTAGCCTGGGAGACAGAGCAAGACCCAATCTCAAAAAAAAAAAAAAAAAAATTAAAGAGAAAGAGATACGTGATTCTTTCTTTAACTTGAACACTTAGAGGTCATTGTAGGGTTATTAATTGGCCTAATTTTAATACTGTTGTGTCTTAGGGAACAGGGAGGCCCATGAAGTGAGCACATGCGGTTGGGAAAATGGCGCCGATTAACTTGAAAGATGCAAGGTTGCCACAAACCAGCAATTTGTAAAAAATGCAATAAAACAAAGTGCAATAAAACAGGGTATGCCTGTATACACAAAGAAATACAGTAACTGTATGGAAGTTAAAAAAAACTAGAAAAAGTGGTGGCTTAACAAAGAAGGTTTCTGAGGGAACTATGATTGGATCGATGCCAAATTTGGCAAGAAAACTGACAGATACGGCATTGATGACAGAGAATTATGAGCTCTAAATCATTTAAGCATGACAGCAGTACATGATCCTAACATTTTAATTAACCTCGATATGTATCCAAAACAGTCTAATAAAAAGTTATATTTCAGATGTCTTTTATTATCATATAGAATTCACCCTTTTCCCTGACTCATATTTTCTTCTCAGGTGTCTACTACGACCCAGCCTGTACGCAGATTGTGAATCATGGAGTACTAGTGGTTGGCTATGGAAACCTTAATGGGAAAGACTACTGGCTTGTGAAAAACAGGTAATATATTTGCACTTTAATGTATATTTAATTAAAATTAGGAACCTGAGGGAGCCTCAGCAAAGACTCTCTTGTGATTTGGATCATGATGATCATGATATTGACAATGATAAGCTTTATAGCTTCTTACAAAATGACCTAAATTATTCCCTACCCCAATTTCTTCACTTACTGTTCTGCCTTCATCACTTTGTTTTCATGACTTATCTTCTACAAAACTTCTCTGATCATTTCTTCTCAGCCTCCCTTATGAACACCTATTCCTCTGCTGCCCCTAAATGTTGGCATTTTCCCCAGCGCTCTCTCCTCTGCCGATTACTCTTCTTATTCTGTTTTTTCTTGGGTCCCATCATCCCACTCTGATAACTTTAGCTATTACTTGTATGCTGATGCCTTTTGAATCTCTAGCTCTAGCTCTGACACCTGCCCAGAACTTCAGAATTATCTGGACATATCCACGTACATATCTTAAGTCTCTCCAAACACAGTATGTCCCAGGAATCCAGTACCCTCTCTACCATCCTGCTTCTCCTTCAGAGTTTCCCGTCAGTGCACGGCAACATTGCACACACAGTCACCCAATAAGGTACTATGGATTCATCCTACACCCCTCTAGGTCCGATCAAGCAACACACTAGTTAAACTAATTTTGCCTCATGTATGTTGTTTATTCTGTCCCTTCTTCATTTCTGCTGTTACTGCTCTAGTTCACCTCTTGCCTGCACTGTTGCTGTAGCCTTCTAACTTGTCTCCTTGACACTCTCTTTTTTTCCCTTTACTCGCTAATCCATCTTTCATACTGCTGCCAAACGGATTTGCCTAAAATATGAATGTGTCTGGGTTTATTACTCTTCTACTTAGTATCATTTACTGTAAAATTCAAGTTCCCTAATAGAAAAGACAAGTCCTCCATGCCATAGTCCTTACCTGCCTTGCCAGCCTCGACTCCTGGCATTTGCTGTCTCATACTTTTCACTCTAGTTATATTGAAGTATAAACAGTTATAGTTCCCATACAAACTACCTTATCTTTAATATCTTTGTATCTTGACTATGTGTTCCCTCTGCCAAGAACATCCTTTCTCCTCATTGGGTTTTTTTGTTTTTTTTTTTTTGAGACAGAGTCTCACTCTGTTGCCCGGGCTGTAGAGTGCCGTGGCATCAGCCTAGCTGACAGCAACCTCAAACTCCTGGGCTCAAGAAATCCTTCTGCCTCAGCCTCCCAAGTAGCTGGGACTACAGGCATGCGCCACCATGCCTGGCTAATTTTTTTACATATATTTTTAGTTGTCCAATTAATTTCTTTCTATTTTATAGTAGAGACGGGGTCTCGCTCTTGCCCAGGCTGGTCTTGAACTCCTGACCTTCAGCTATCCACCCGCCTCGGCCTCCCAGAGTGCTAGGATTACAGGCGTGAGCCACCGCGCCCGGCCCTCATTGGGTTTTTTCCTCCTTTTCCTTTAAAAGCAGCTCATTATCTGTCCATGATCTGTCCCACAAAGTCTTTCCTGAATCCTTGGGCTGAGCAAAATGTTTTGTTTTTTTTTTTCTGTGCTGCCAAAATGTCCTGTGCATACAGGGTCACAGCATTTCATGCATTGTATTTAAATTGTGTGTTTACCCATCTGTCACAGAGATTATATCTTGTCTTTGTATCCTCAGCACTGCCCATGTAGCACCTAATGGCCCCTTGATATATGTATTGAACTGATATCTGTATAATTCACAAACAAAAGGAATATAACTTCTAGAGGGGAAAAAGGGAGGAAATATGAAGAGTTGAGCTTCCCTTTATATTAGTTTCCTAGGGTTGCCATAACAAAGTACCACAAACTGAGTGGCTTAAACAACAGAAATTTATATCTCCCAGTTCCAGAGGCTATCCGTCTGAAATCAAGGTGTCAGCAGGGTTAGTTCCTTCTGAGGGCTATGAGGAAGAAAATGTTTGTAGACACAGAAAGAAAAGTACTAAATGATCTCACTTATATGTGGAATCTAAAAAAGTTAAACTCATAGAAACAGAGTAGAATGGTGGTTGCCAGAGGGTAGCGGATGGGGGTCACAGGGAGATACTGACCAAAGAGTACAAACTTTCTCTTCTAAGATGAGCAAGTTCTAGAGCAAATGTACAGCATGAGTCATGATAAATGTATTAATTGATTTGATGGTGATGATTATTACACGATGTGTATATATATCAAATCATCACATTGTACATCTTGAATATATACAATATTTGCCAATTAATTTTTTTTAATTAAAGAAAAATATTTGATGCCTCTCCCCTAGCTTCTGAAGTTTTGCTGGCAATCTTTGGTTTTCCTTGGCCTGTAGAAGCATCACCGTGATCTCTGCATCCGTTTTTCACATAGCAACCTCTGTGTACAGTTTTCCCTTTTTATAAGACATCAGTCATATCGGATTAGGGCCCACACTAATGACCTCATCTTAATTCCACTAATTACATCTACAATAACCCTATTTCCAAATAAGGTCACATTCTGAGGCACTGAGGGTTCAGATTCCAACATGAATTTTGGGGGGACAAAATTCAACCCGTAATACCTTTTAAAGCTTTACTGGAAGTTCATAGTCTACAAATCACAAACCAAAATGTGCTTTCCTACCTTTTTCATGTTGTGGCACACATAGAAGATGATAATATTTGTAAAGCAACTAGCTGAGGGGACCAATGTCTGGGTTCACAGATAACCTATTCACAGCACTGATCATCTTGGGTACAGACCAGTGCTATCTTTTTTGAATGAAGTGATACTATCCCTCATATTTTGCTGACTCCCTAAGGGGCTTCCTACAGTAGCTGTTCTCAGTTCCCTTCTCTGTTGAAGCTGCTCTTCTTGAAGATCATCTATCTTTTAGTGTTGAAATTCAAAACTTCTTTTCTGTACTCATTCATTCAACAAGCGTTTACTATGCATCTACAATGTTACCGGCATCATCTAGGCCCTGGAGATGCAAAAAATAATAAGAAACCATCCTGTCCTGAAGATGCTCACAATTTAACATGGAATTAGGTATATTTTTAAACAATACAAAACAACATGAACGTATCGTGGTATAATAATACATGTCTCATTTCCATTCCCAATAAGCCCTACTCTAATTCAGATTTCTGTTCTACCCAGCTATAAAGGTATCTTTTAAAATATAGATCTTGTCAACCCATGCTCAAAAATTCTAAATGGTTCAACATTGTCATCAAAATAAAGTCTAAACTCCTGGCCAAGCATTCCAAGATCCCCATTATCTAGCTTTCAACATAGCTTTCTAGGCATTTCTTCCACTATATTCTCATACTCCCACACTCATTCTGGCCACAGTAAGTTTATGAATATTTACCTACCTCTATTTCCTAAGATGTGCCATTTTATCTTTCTGAAATGTCCTTGAAACCTATTGCTTTCTGCAGAAATCCCACCTGTCTTGGTGAAATGGTCACTCTTGTACAGTCGGATGAGAAAGTAAATTGTTACAATCCATCTTGAGAGCAATTTAACAATATAGAAAATGTTCATTCTTTGTCTCATTATTTTCATTTCTTCGAATCTATATGAAGAAAATAATCCTAAATATGGGAAAACTTTCATACTTAGTTTATGTAAATTGTAGCATTGTTCTTTAATAGTAAAAACTAGTAAGCAGCCAAAAATGCCTAACAATGGAAATATGATTAAATAAAGTATGACATAACCAACTCCATGCATTAGAATTATTCAGACTATTATTAATAACCTAATATAACACTTGGGATATATACTTTAAAAAGATACATATAAATAAAAAATTTAGGGCCGGGTACGGTGGCTCATGCCTGTAATCCTAGCACTATTGGAGGCTGAGGTGGGAGGATTGCTTGACCTCAGGAATTCAAGACCAGCCTGAGCAAGAGTGAGACACCATCTCTATAAAAAAAAATTGTGTATAATATAAATATTAAGTTAAAAATAGTATGTCTAACTTCTCTGATATACATTATAATAAAGGACCAGAAGTAATTATACCAAATGTTAATAATTGTTAATTATTTTTAATAGTTGTTGTATTTGTCTGTCTTTATACAT